>QXEO01000751.1:0-204409 GCA_007115705.1 Dactylis glomerata
AATTCCTTTGACTGATGCTATTAGAATGCCTCCTTATGCAAAGTATATTAAAGATATTGTTACTAACAAAAGGAAGATTCCTAATGAGGAAATTTCCACTCTACTTGCTAATTTTTCTTTTGATGGTAAAGTTGTAGAGAAGCTTGGAGATCCAGGTATACCAACTAACTGCTTTATGTGATTTGGGAGCCGGAGTTAGTGTCATGCCTTTTTCTCTTTATAAGAGACTTGATCTAGAAAAATTGGTATCGACTGATATATCTTTGTAGATGGCTGATAAGTCTACTACTATTCCTATTGGTATATGTGAAAATGTTCCTATTCAAGTTGCTAACAGTTGTTTGATATTAACTAACTTTGTTGTGTTGGAAATTCCTGAAGATGATAATATGTCTATTATTCTTGGAAGACCTTTTCTAAACACTGCAGGTGCGGTTATTAATTGCAATCAAGGAAAAGTAACTTTGAATGTCAATGACAAAGAATACACGGTCTATTTTCCCAAGAAGATTGATAGAAAGAATGTTCTAAATTCAATCAAGAATGTTGAGACCATTCGAGTTGGTCAAATTATTTGTTCAGAGCGAAAGCCCAAGGAAGAATATAAAATTGTTATGATTGGGACTATGCCTATCAAGGTCGAGGTAACATAAGCATATAGTGAAATGCAAAGTTTTGCCTCATATAAAGTTAGTTTGGTAACAAGACTTGATCAACCTTGTTAACAAAGTGATTTTATATGAAGGGAACTTCATTTTCACCGCATTTACTTTACCTCACTTATATTTACTTGTTCATTTTTGTTCCCTCTGTTTAGTTACATGATTAGAATATCTTAGAGCTGCTGCATACTTGGTTTTGATTTGCTTTCTATCTCTCCAGCGTTGTTTTCCCGAGTTTTATTCTCTTATCGTTTTTCTAAAAAATCCTCGAAAATAAAGTTTCTCGAAAAATTCTAGAAAAATCTTTTAAATTTTTATGTCAAAAATGGGACAGAGAGGCACCTGGGAGACCTCAGGGGGACCTGCCATGCCACCTCACCACCAGGGGGCGCGGCCCAGCCCTGGCCGCGTCCACCTATGGTGAGGGGGGGCTGGCCTCTCACTTATCTCTTCCTCCCCAGCTCTTTCACTCTCCCGAAAACAACGACACACCTGCTCAAACTCGAGTTCTTACTGCTCTTCATCTCGATTTTTTGATCTCCTTCCTCAGCCCATCGTTGTTGCTGAGATTTGGAGTATTTGTTCTCCGGTATGTGACTCCTCCGATTGTCCAAGTAGAATTTTTTTAGTGGAGTATTTCTTGAGTATTTTAGCTCTATAGGTGGCAGGTGAAATGAGTTTGCATGCTTGTTCTATTGCTTAGAAATGTTATTTTGATGCATGTTAGCCCTCTAGTAGCTCCCTATAGTAGTTCCCTACATGTGTTTGTCTCAAAATCATTTTTTATGAGGTTTGTTAAAAATGTCAGAAATGGAGGAGAATGCATACCAACTCTTTCAACATGAACTAGAAGTGCATGAAGTCATGAGAGTTCACCGTGAAGAGAGGGTCTTTCCCTCAATCTATCCATGCTCAGAGTTCATGAATGCAGCTGGAATCCTGCAGGACTTCCAAACTTTACTCTCTAATACAGGATTGGAGCATTTTATTGAGGGTGAACCACCCCAATTTGCTAAACTAACAATGTCTGTGGTGCAGGACTTCAAATTTAATTGGTCTACATCTAACCCCATGGTTCATTATAAAATCTACAATAAATCTGTGGACTTGCCCTTTGATGTTTTCTGTGCAGCCATTAGAGTACCACATTGGGGATCACGCGAAAAGATAAAGGAACGACCTAAGCCATTAACGGACCTTTATGAGGAGATTTGTCAAGGTAGAAGTTTCACAGGGGAGAATGGTAAAATTCGAAATATTCATCTTCCATCCATTCGATATTTTGCTTACTTTATTACCAAGTGTGTCCTTGCTAGGAAGGTTGCAAATAAGTTGTCCTCCTGTGATCTAGCTTTTATTGCTGCTGCTTTGAGAGGTGATAGGACTTATAATTTGGGTGCTTTAATAGCTTTCCGTCTAGATGTTAACCATGAGAAAGGGGGAATCTGTGGAGGTCTTATTGCTTCACGTTTGTTAGCTTTGCATGGTGTAGTGCCTCATGTTTTAGATCTTCAGTTTCTAGTGGAGAGGCTTGATCTTAATTCTATGATACATCATAAGTTTGTTTCTCCTCATACCTGCTTGACTAACTTGACATTTGAGATTACCTTTTTCAAGAAATCTACCTGGAAGGTAGTGAAGACTGATCGATCAGTCCATTTGCCTGCACCTCTTTTGTTTAACCTTGATCGCAAGAATGGATGGTCACTCACAGTGGGTGAGCTCAACGCATACATGGAGGAGCACCCGCAGCCCGTGCACAATGAAGAGGCGACCGAGGAGTCGGTCCAGCCCTCTAACATTGCGGAGTTCCCATACCAGTAGCCTTATTATGATTATACACCATCTGCTTCATCTTCACAAGGGCCAGGCTATGACTACGCCAATGATGACCCACCAACATGGGGCATGTTTTCGAGACGACGTTGATCTCCACTTAGGCCAAAAGCCTAAGCTTGGGGGGAGGTACGCCGACAATTCACTCATCTACATATCATATTTTGTCGGTCCTTTGTATATCTATGTTTCGCTTTCTTTGTTGTTCTCATTCTTATTTCTACTTTCCCAAAACACAAAAAGACCAAAAATATTTCTGTTGTTTCTCTTTGTTTGCCTTTTTAGTTTGCTAGCTTTGGTTTGCTTTACTTGCTATTTTCGGTTTGATATTTGAAAAATACAAAAATATTTTGCTTTGTTTGCTATTTCCTTCTGTTCTTGTTTCAAAAATTGAAAACCCAAAAATATTTGTTGTTCTTCTTCGGTTTTGTAAAGTTTGTTGCAGAATTCAGTCTCCCGTGACTCCATTGGAGCTTGGTATTCACTTCATATTATTCAAGCCACACAAGTGAAAGGCAATAATGACGACATATGACAATCCGAGATGTGGTAAGAGGCTGGTATGAACTCTATTTGTTTTCATTTTTGTACATATACTCATCTATGTGGACATGCTTAGTCGGTTCATGTAAGGTATATGTTATCTAATGGATGCTTTGTAGTTCTTGCTCTCATATGATTAGTTCCAACTTACTAATAGTTTGTAGCATGTCATATAGACGCTTGCATGCATTGTTTTATTCATATTATGGTATGTTATTGTGGTATCCTCCTCTGAAAGTTTCATTTGAATCGACTTGGCACATGCTCAAGCATGCATATGACTGAACAAAAAGTCAATTAAGCCTCGATGATTTACTTTGCCTCAGAGTTCTTGTATCATTTTTATGCCTATATTAATTTTGTTTTGTCGCAAGCATGATTATGACAGTTATTGCTCTCTCGATTGTCGCTTCCCAGTCTTTTGCTAGCCTTCACTTGTACTGAGAGGGAATACTTCTCGTGTATCCAATCACCAAAAACCAAGTCTGCCAAAGAGTCCACTATAAATTCCTATGCATGGTATTTCAAAGCCATTCCAAGTAAATTTTCATGTGCTACCTTTCAAAACTTTCAAATACTTCTCATTTTGTGCCACTGTTTTTAGCTCATGGGGACGTAGTGGTCAGAATTGCTATCTTCCATATTAAATTGAATACCCCTTGACTAGGCAGCTTCATCTGCTCATCATTAATTTTGCAAGGGAGCTGGTCAGAACATTGTACTATTCTAAAAAGAAAGAAAAAAGGCACTCCTCCATGGTATGTGAAAGTTGGTGGGCACCCGATGGAATCGGTTAGCCATGGTTTGAGAAAGGAAAAAGGTGGGGAGGAGTGCCAAAGCTTTATAAAAGAGCACCAATGTGCCAAATTTTCAAAGAACTCAGAACCGCTCTCACTTATTTATTATGGAAGATAGCAAGTCCCCATTGCCAGTCGTTGACATGAAACAACCACCTCTCAAAATAAATTTTTTATCTCTGTTTTACAAATGAAAAGCTCTAGCACATGTTAAATCACTGCTTCCCTCTGCGAAGGGCCTTTCTTTTACTTTTATGTTGAGTCTTCATCTTCTAACTTTAAAGCACCTTCTTGAGACCATAGCTGTTATTCTTAGTGTAATATGCTTGTCTCAGAACACGGTTAATTGTGGTATAACTTTGATGCTTGTATCTTTGATATTTTTACTTCTAGTCTTCCTTTGGACTTCAGAGGTGCCTCAGCATTTATGTTTTGCTCCACAAATAAAGGCAAGCGGGATACCACTCTTCCATATCATTTATGAACATTACAATCTTGTAGCTTCTTATGTTCATGTTACTTGTTATTAGTGCATTGACACTCTTTCATAGCTTGCTTGACTATGAGGTAACATTAGTTGCATATTTCTTATTATGAATTGCCTGAGTATTTGATCATATAGTTAGTATATATACATCATATGAAGCAAATGTGTTCATGAAAGTTTCTTTTATCGCTCTCAGTTGTTAACTAAATTGCTTGAGGACAAGCAAATAGCTAAGCTTGGGGGGAGTTGATACGTCCAAAACGTATCTACTTTCCCGAACACTTTTGCTATTGTTTCTCCTCTAATTTGTGTGTTTTGAATACAACTAACACGGACTAACGCTGTTTTCAGCAGAATTACTCTTTTGTCTCGTTTTTGTGCAGAAATCTAACTTTCAGGAAAAATTTCGGAAAATACTGCAAAAATTCTATTTTGCCAGAAGACCCACGGAGCCAGAAGGAGAGACGAAGGGGGTTGCGGCCTGGGCTCACCACCAGGGGGCCCGGCCCAGCCCTGGCTGCGCCCACCTATGGTGAGGCCGCCTCGGCCATCGCCTCGACCCCTCTTTCCGCCTACATATACCATCTGACCTGAAAATAGCGGGGGTTGGGCGTTTTTCCCAGATAGACTTCCACTACACCGCCGCCATCAAAAACCGCGATTCGGAACCAGAAACTCCGTTCTGGCACCCTGCCGGGATGGGGATTTGGAGATCTTCATCACAATCATCACCGACGTCTCTCCATCAACCATCCATGACTCCCCCATCTATGTGTGAGTAATTCCCACTGTAGGTGAAGGAGATGGTAGGGATTGGATGAGATCATTCATGTAATTTGCTATGAGATTGTTAGGGCATAGTGCCTAGTATCTTTTATTAGTGCTTATGACATTGTTGCAACTTGTTGTGCTTAATGCTTGTCACTTTTGGCCCGAGTGCCATGATTTTAGATCTGAACTTGTTATTGTTATATGATGATACTTGTTGTTTATGGTCTTACCTACAAGTTGTATACACATATTGTTGTCCGGAACCCGAGGCCCCAAAGTGACAGAAATTGGGATAACCGGAGGGGATGGCTATGATGTGAGGATCACATGTGTTCAGCGAATGTTAATGCTTTGCTCCGGTACTTTATTAAAAGGAGTACCTTAATTACCAGTAGTTTCCCTTGAGGCCCTGCTGCAACAGGCTGGTAGGATAAAAGATGTTGTGCAAGTTTCTCATTACGAGCATATACGACTATATACGGAACACATGCCTATGATTGTTAGTACTAGGATGCTTATCATTATATATCTGCAATTGCCCATGTCTCACTGATTTCATGAATTATCTTATCCATGCAACGCCCGTACATCCATCCCTATGCCTACAGTATTTTATCCTATTGTGTACTATTGCTACTATTACCACTTTTATTTTACTGATGTTGTTACTATTTCACTATTATCACCACTATAAAACTATTGCTACTGATAAACCGCTGCGAACAAGTCTATTTCCAGGTGCAGCTGAATTGACAACTCATCTGTTAAGGCTTATAAATATTCTTTGGCTCCCCTTCTGTCGAATCAATAAATTTAGGTTTTACTTCCCTCAAAGACTGTTGCGATCCCCTATACTTGTGGGTCATCAGTTGTGCATGCTCTAAAGGTATGGAGGCACTATTTGATGGGAAAGCATTGTGATGTGTTCACCGATCACAAGAGCTTGAAGTATATATTCACCCAGAAAGAGCTGAACATGAGATAAAGAAGATGGTTGGAACTCACAAAAGATTATGATATGAGCCTACAATACCATCCGGGAAAGGCAAACGTTGTAGCTGACGCCTTGAGGCGTAAGAGCTACGTAAATGGACTTACAGTGGGAGATGTGCCTAAAGATTTGTGTGAACGGTTCAAAGAGCTCAGATTGGAAATTATGCCAGAAGGGTTTTTGGCATCGCTTGAAGTTCAACCTACACTGATGGACAGGATCAGAGAGGCATAGAAGTTAGATAAGGAAATAGACTAAATAAAGAGTAATATGAGTAAAAGAAAGGCGAAGGGATTTCACAAAGATGAGCAAGGAATTGTATGGTTTGAAAAGCGTGTTTGTGTACCACAGGATCCTGAACGCAATGTAAAACATATTAGCAACATCATATAACATGTGAATATCAAGAAATATGACCTAACAAACTACAAAGATTATGGATGTATTTTACATGTATCAACATGACGTGTGCATGTTCATGTAATCGTGTTGGAAAATACGCAACGGTCCATTATTAATATAATTCTAAATATACACGATAATAAAATCACAATATCGTTTCTACAATATTTTACTATATAGTTTTATTTGTGTTAGCTAGGCCTTCTCTACCACATATTGCACTATATCAAACACATATAATTAATTCTTGGGAAAACTGGTTCCGTGCCCCACATAGGCTTCCACTACACAGTCTCTCCCACCTATCGAATCACTACTCACGTTTTCCTTGTTCCTTCGAAGCTAACCTTGCAAGTAACCAAAAATAGTGTATTTATGGATCAAGTCTGGGCTTTTGATCGTTAGAGCATCTCCAGCCGTCCCACCGACTCGGCCCCCGGATGCCGTTTTTTACATCCGGACGGCGATATTCGGCCCAACCATGCCCCCGGTTCCTCGTTTTCGCCCGGATTTGGGCTTTCATCCATCCGGCGAGCCCAGGCCATCCCCGGCTTTCCGAGGCGCGCTCGGGGACTACGGACGAAACAAAAACGCGTGAAACGGCGAGCGGGCCCGTGGTGTCGGCGAGAGAAAGGGTAGTTCCCCGCCATTAATTCCGTTTCCCTCCAAAATGCGCCGCATATACCCATTTTCCCCGCCGAAATCCTGCACAGTTGCAGCTCCTCCTCTTCTCTTCCACCACCATGCCGCCGAAGAGGATCGCCGACGACGGCGCGCCGAAGACGAGGAAGCCGCGGGCGCCCAAAGAGAGGCCGCCGGGCATGACCAACGTGGCATGGGCGGCGGACGTGGCGCGCCGGGAGACCGTAACTCGCGGTAGGGCGGAGAGGGAGAAGAGGCTCGCGGCGAAGAGGGCGTCGGCGTCGGCGGCGGACGAGCAGGCGAGGCTGGTCTCCATGGCCATGGGACAGCCGCGCGTCGGCCAATTCCCCGCCGGTTCATGGCCAATCCAAGGTACGATCGGCTCACCTTCCACCTACTCGCCGGCGGCGTCGTCGCCGATGTTCCACGAGACCTACATCCCCGCCATGTCGAGGTTCACCCCGTCGCCGCCGGAGTACGACGCCGCCGCGATGCACGAGGGCATCCCGCCTGCCCTGCGCCCAGGGCCGCTCTCGTGCGGGATGCCACCGCCGAACGACGGTGTGATGCACGACATGATCACGTCGGGCTCCATGGCCGCCGCGGTGAACCCGGGTTTCTTCACACAAGAGGAGGCAAGGGCGACGGAAGGCGTCGCGGCGGCGTCGCGGGGTGGCGACGACGGGCTCGGAGACGCCACGCAAGACGTCGACGAAGAAGAAGAAGAGAAGCACGTCCAGGTCGACAAGGAGGACAACGCGCCTGAGCCGACATCGACGGCGAAGGGGCGGAAGAAAAGGAAGAAGACCTCGCCGCCGACCGAGCCGCGGGTCAAATGGACGGGCAAAGAAGAGGAGTGCCTCGCCGAAACTTGGAAGACCGTTTCCATGAACGGCATCACCGGCGCCAATCAAAACTTTGACACATATTGGCAGCGGGTCAAGACGGCGTTCGACGAGCGCAAACTCGTCGATCCCTACTTCAACAAGATGGTGATGGTCCGCGGCGAGAAGGCCATGGCCACGCATTGGGGGATCATGCAGGTGGCGTGCAACAAGTGGCACGGCATACAAGAGGAGATCGCCGATCGTCCGATTAGCGGCGCCGACTTCGAGACCAAGGTACTCGCTTTTCTCCGTCGACATTGGATCGCCGATTTGTGATGACGCCGGCTTCTCTGTGCAGATGCGGCGGGCGTTCGACATGTACGGCGAAAACTCTGACGGCCAGCAGTTCAAGTACCTCAACGTCTTCGCCCGCATCGAGGACTGCGAGAAGTGGGCGGAAGTACGCCGGACCCTCTCCAAGAACAAGGACGAGCAGTACAACCCCGACGCTCCCGCCGATGCCGCATCGGCGGGCCGCCCCGAGTTCGGCCAAAAGAAGCTGAAAGAGATGAAGAAGTCGGGGGCTCCAACCGACAGATTGCAGGCGTCTTTCAAGAAATGCTGGGCCGACGCGAGGGCGCACAACGCCGGGAGAGACACCAAGTACGACGCACGCTGGAAACAGATGCTCGCCAACCAGGGCACCCGGATCGCCTTGCTCCAGACAACATCGGCGGCGAAGAAGAGGAACACCGACCTGACGTTCCTGATCGGCGGCAACGACACTGCGATGGACGAGGAGACGAGGGCTTGGTACGACGCTCATTGCCAAGCCATCCTCCACCCTCCGTCGACTGCGTCGTCCTCCCCTTCGACGACGTCCACTCCGGCGGACGAAACTACGCCGCCCGAGGAGGCACAGGAAGGCACCGCCGACGAGCCTGTTCTAGTCTAGTCTAGTCTAGTTTATGTTTCGATCGCCGAATTCTGGCTGATCCGATCACCGAACTTTGTGCGATGCTTTTGTATAGCGGGCGGCAAGACGCTATTTTGAAACTATATCCGCGGACACCGGGGTGACGACTGGAAAATTGCTCCCACCCACGCCCGTTTTACATCCAATCCGGGCGAATATATCGCCGGATTTCGGCCCGGGGGCCTCTAACGGCTGGAGATGCTCTTACTTGGTTGACAACCAGTAATGAGTGGGACCATCCAAATCTTACACGTGGGACCATGAGTGGAGGGTATGGGTGTACAAACAAATACTTCTTAGTGGGACCGACTATTATAGGTGGGGCAATTAGTGTGGGACCAGCTAATTCATCACATGTGGGATCGGCTAATTGCTAACAGATGAAAGTACAAGAAAGCCTATGAGGAACCGCATAAGTACAAAGAATGCAAGTTCATATTTGAGAAGTCGAAGGTTGTAAAGCATAATTGGTAGTAAATAAAAATTCACAGATGTGCCAAAATGCTATTATGGTGCACCTGCAAGTACTAGTTTGTTGGTTGCGCTATGTTATTTCCATGAAACTTATAATTTATAGTTGTTCTTCGTAGAGAGATAAAATTATGTTCATTTGTGTGAAACCATTTTGTCATTGTTCATAGAAGGATTTATTATGAATATTTTTTGTTTAACATCTAACTAAGAAATGCATAAGTGCATGTCATAATTTCAACTGGTAGCTTGTGGTCTTGTGGAGTTATGATGTGTTAAATGACGAAAACAAGTGTAGGGGCATATTTATCTGAAACCGTAAATACATGAAGCCTTAGTTGGTTGTATATATACATTCCTTGACATTATAAGCACTTCCGCCATAAAAAAATGAAGCACTTTTGCCGGTGGATTGATGTTTGTTACACATGCACACTCAAATTGCTTTTCGAAGTGTCACGTACGTGGTACTTTTGCAATAGTTTCTTAACAATATAATGTGTCCATTCAATGAATTCTTACTTTCTTGAGAGTTTGTCCATTCCAACCTAAGCAATTGCCCTAAAACATGTTCCATTCAATTTTTTTGAGGTATCTATTTTTTACATGTTGATTAGCTATACATATAAGATTACTTACAATGTATATGTTTACTAAAAATCTAAAAATTGTGTTTAAAATGGAGAGTGTTGCATGTGCCCACTTACTAGTGCTGCTAGATTAACAAAAAATGAGAGAAGTTAAATACTTGCAAATGACAAAACCGAGCTTCCAAAAAAATGGCGCCGAAAAAGCAGGCCCAAAGCCTCAGAGATGTGTTTCACGCGCGTGGGCTCGCCTGGTGGCAGAGTCGCGAGCGCGAGCGCTGGGCTGTCGGAATTTTCCTTTCCTTTTTTGACCGGGACAGGACCGCCAGACAGTAACCACAACCTACCCGACGTACGCACCCGGACGTAACTGATCGCACGCATATAAATCACCCTACGCGCGCCCAGCCTAGAATTAACAAGCTGCTCGAGTAGCAAATCAGGCAAACATATTTCCCATCAATGGAGCTGGTGGCGAAAGTGGTGCTAGGCCTTGCCGCTCTACCCGTGGTGCTGCTCATCGCGAGGCTTCACGCCAGGGTGCTGTGGCATCTCTTGTGGCGGCCGTACGCCGTCGCTCGCTCGCTGGGGCGGCAGGGCATCCGAGGGCCGCCGTACAGGTTCGCCGTCGGGTGCCTGCCGGAGTGCAGGCGGATGGTCATCGCCGGCCGGGCGACTCCTCTCGACGCCGGCTGCCACAACTACACCTCCTACGTGCAGCCCTTCGTCCAGAAATGGATCGCTGACTATGGTATGAGAGTGTGAGTGTTCCATGTTGATCGTAGGTTTTGGAAGACATTAACTTCATGTACGTACATGACTGAGACTCCCTTCCTCGTGGTCTATATGTCTCTAATACTCCTTTTTTTGCCGGCCTCAACCTGGTTTTGTTTAGGGAAAACTTTCCTGTTTTGGTTTGGACCGATACCGGCAATCTGCTCTACGGACATGGTGCTAGTTAAGGAAGTGCTCGCAGAAAGGACAAGCTTGTTCCAGAAGGACTACATGAACCCTAGCTTGGAAGTCATCTTCGGTAAAGGGCTCATACTTACAGACGGAGAAGACTGGAAGCGGCATCGCAAAGTGGTCCACCCAGTTTTTAACCAAGGGAGGCTCAAGGTTATGGCTCTGTTTGGCGCATCCAATCTATCTACTATATACTAAAAGCACAATACGGAGGTCTAAAATAGAAACACCACGTTAATCCACATCAATAGAATTATTTTTGATAGTTAGATCTAAAATTTACGGCTAAAATTTAACAAAGAATATTAGTCACATAACCAGTTTGACACAATAATGTTGACACGATAACGTGTCGGACTAGACTCCAACAATTAAGACAACACGTACTTTTCTAGGACTCTATATACGTGTGTCTCTAAAAAAACTTGGCACGTATGTGCTAGGTGAAAGAAAAACTTCAACCAGTCTGTACATATGGACCTAGCAAGCCACGCGCCCAAAGCCAAAGCTGTCACGTAATAAAAAGAAGACCAAAACTGATTGTTGCGCATATGAATATAGTTCCAAGTAGATCGTTAATGAAAAAAATCCTAATAATGGATATGAGGTAATAAAAAAATCAAAACTGATCGTTACACATGGAAAGCTAATTCTAAATAGGATGTTGATTAAAAAATCCTAATGATCGATAGATGGGAAGCTAACTGCGAATAGATCATTGGTGAAAAAAAATTCTAATGATAGATATGATCTATTTAAATGTATGTGTCGGGATACATCAGTACTACTAGCAGAAAAATAGATAAAAATAGCATTACATATTTTTTTAGTACTAACGTAACATACCCTAACTAACCTACGGAGATTTATTAGTACCTCTCACACCTCTCATGGACTTTTTTGCAATGAAATGAGCTTAGCAAAAATTGAAATAAGTTATTTTTCAGTGACAAGAAGGCGCAATGATTAAGTTTCATGCCAATGAATTTTCGGAGTTAAAGATGTGGCTATGCTCCTTTATATATGGACAATTCTTCTAGCTGTGCATCTTATTTGTACGAGTTAAAGTTTTAAGACTAATAGAAGAGAAATAACGTCATTACATTTTCCAACAAAAGTACAAACTCATGTATTTTGCTTATATCAAGCATGTGGCACATCACGTACTGAACGCATTGATTATTGTTATACAAAATAGACCAAGCGTCAACTTACTCCAATCTAGAAAATCTTGCATTTAGCAGATTTTTTAATGGGCTACGACCATAAATAGATAATCATATTACATTACTTTCGGAAGTAGCCCAAACCATCCACTTGGAAATTAACTATGCTTCCTACATAGCTAGGTGATATTTATTTAGCATGAATGGTGGATATAAAGTTAAGTATTTCCTAGCGCATAATGTGAATATTCATAAAACTATAAATGTATTCCACATCTAGACATACTAAAGATGATGCAGCTATCTAAAACAACCAAGGATGATGCCCTCGCATTTGCGAGGGCCGCCATGCTAGTTTTTTCTAAAACCAAAATATTACTCTATCCGATCGGAAATAACTATCGGTGATTTAGTATAAATTTTATTCTAAGTTAGTATAAAATTACGGACACCTATTTTCGTCGGAGGGAGTATTAACTGCAACAAATAAATCAGTTTCGGAAGAAGAAGTCTAGATCTCTTTTTTCTATATTGCAAAATTAGTGCATTTTTGTACAAAATTAAGTATTTAAAACTGTATTTTCTGCTAAAGCGAAACACCCCGATATATTTGAAACCACGGTATTTTCAGAAACTAAAGTATTGTTAGAAAATTAAAAACATTGCTGCCAAATGCAAAGTTAAGAAATTTTGAATTTGTCGCAATCACCTTTGATGTGTTTGTATAAAAATGCCTCCATGTTTCTCTAAAGAAAATGTCGTGTGCATATATATTCCTACAGTCCTTGTCTGCTCTAGCATCTGACGGCGCACGGCAAATGATGTCTGTATGGTCCGCCGAGATACAACAAAATAGCAACACATTGGAAACCGAGACCGACATGAGGAATGACTCCGAACAACTGGCCCTAGGGGTCATTGTAGATGTGATATTTGGTCAGAAAACCGAGGAATCATGGGAGGTGTTTGTTGCTATGAAGGAGCTCCAAGAGCTTGCAGTACATGCATCTCTCGCACCACCTATACCGGGATTCAGGTAGTATATTGTAATTAAACCGATCGTGTCTTTGATTTGGAAAGATTTGATTATCTAAAATATATTTTTGCAAGGTACATTCCAACTCGGCGCAACCGTCGAACATGGAAACTCGATAGGGTGGTGACTAGTAGGATCATGCAGTTGATGGAAACACGTATCGCAAACGACGACTACGGGGAGGACCTTCTTGGGCTGATGATGAAAGCATGTAGGTGGGGCCCCAATAGACTGAGCAACGAGGAGATTGTTGGGGAGTGCAAGACTTTCTTCTCCGCGGGGATAGATACCACCGCAACGCTCCTTACATGGGCAATGTTCCTGCTCAGCACCTACCCACAGTGGCAGGAGAAGGTTAGGGAAGAGATCATCCGTGAATCAACAGAAGATGAAAGCGAGGAACCGAGTATCAACACCCTCGGAAAACTGCAGCTGGTAGGTACCCATGTGTTGAATACACTTAATTAAGATCTTTAGTTGAAATTTTAACATATATATATGTGTATATCATTATGATGCAGCTTAACATGACGCTCCTCGAGACATTGAGGCTCTATAGCCCGGTACCATTTCTGATGAGAAAAACCGCCTCTGATACCAATCTGGCAAACATCCAGGTGGAGAAAGGAACTGTGATACTCATCCCATTGGCGATGATGCACAGGGACAAGGACGTATGGGGTCCTGACGCTGACGAGTTCAACCCCATGAGGTTCCAGAATGGCACCTCTAGGGCTGCCAAATACGCAAACTCATTGCTATCCTTCTCGTATGGGCCAAGGGCCTGCAGCGGACAGAACTTTGCCATGATAGAGGTGCAAACAGTAATAGTGATGATGCTCAAGAGGTTCTCCTTCACTCTCTCTCCAAAGTATGTTCACAAGCCTACAAACTTTCTCACGCTCACACCCAGATATGGGCTCCCTCTCATCGTGAGGAATCTGCAGCCGGATGAGCAAAAGACTTCAAGTGGAATTAATGCTTAAACATGTCTGAGACAATCTAGATGGCACATGAGTATACCATACCCTTGTTTTTCCTATGTTGTAAATGTTTCCTGTGCTCATTTCTCATGACATGTGTGAGATGTGTGCCTGGTCCAAGTGATGTGTGATAACCCACAAGTGTAAGGGATCAGTGTAGTACCTTTCGATAAGTATTGAGTGTCAAACCCATGAGGACCTGAAGGTAAACCTCTATTCTGTACGGTCCTATAACCCTCTTATATGACCGATTATGCGAATAACTAAACTAAAGAAGCAAAGCTAAAAAAACACTACTAAATTAGAAAGCTAGAACTACAAAACTAACGCTAGAAAGTTGTAACTATAAGTGCAGTAAAGGTGTTTGGAAGTGGTGACTGATGGAAGAAGGTGCTCAACACAAATAGTTGTTTCATTCGCCGTGGTTGTCACAATTAGTGAAGCCCAAAATCCTATAAAATATATACACATGAGTTCTTTAAGTTGTGCTCTGACACAACTCTTTAGTAAAGAACTTGATGATTAACCCCCCCCCCAACATATGTGTGCACTCATACATCAACATAAGACCATAAGATAACAACATGTATGCAACCATCAAAACAAACTATATCACCATTGTCATGAGAACAAGTAATCACTCAAAACTAGACATAACGACAAAATAGATCATGGAAATATAATACATTTCATCAAACCTCGTGTTTGTCAAGATATTACAGCGGTGTTTGGATGAATAGGCTGTTGTAGATGATGTTGGTGATGCGTGTAAAATACATACATGATCTTTGCACTTTACGACTTGATATTCCACCTTATTTGCATCATATATTGGTTATATTCATGCTTTTTGATGATTATTGGGAATAATTCACATGTTCCCTAATTTTATCAGATTAACCTGGGAAAACCATAAAACCTCTTTTTCAATATTTTTGACTTTCAGTGATCCAAACGGAGTCCAAATTACCTAAAATTTTGGGGGAACGAGTTTTTCCATGGAACAAGACTTAGGAGCGAAGGAGATGCAACAGGGGAGCCATGAGGGCCAAACGAGCATGGCCCATGCGGCCAGATTCCCTGGCCGTGTGGGGCCTACCCGTTCCCCCCCTCATAGCTTCGATGTCATCGATCTTCGTCTCGTTGGATGCGTCTTGACCTAAAACCATCTATAAAAAGGGCCCCCTTGTGGGTCGCGAAAAGGAGCGCTACCGAAACACAGAAACATGAAACAGGAGCCAGGGAGATCGAAGATTGGAGGGGAAAACTCTGGCGGGGCGCTGCCGGTGTGATCTCCATCCCCTCCAATGACTCTATCTTCGTCACCATGATGAAGAGGGAGTATTCCACCTCTGGACTACGGGTTTGTGGCAGTAGCTAATTGTATCTCCATCATGTTCTTCATCGTCTTAGCGCCATATGAGCTGCATAACATGATTATGGCCATCTTTGTATCACTTTTGTGGTGGATTTTTCTATGAGTAATATATGAGATTGCAATTGTTCTTTAATTTCAGTGTATGAGTAGATGTATATTATGTACCCCATTCTTATTTACTTGTTATGATCAAGCATGTTTATGAGAGCGTGTGTGGGGAACGTGTGCATTAGTTGGACTAACGGGGGGTGATTTTTCTAGGGACGACAGTCCTTTGGAGTCACTTGGGTGTTTACCTTACTTTGTTTCCTCACTAGGGATAAAGAAAATACCATGCTACAGGGTATCTCTAGCGTGACCTTGCTGAGTATACGCGACTAGATGTAGCATCTTCTTATTTTAACTTTGATGGCGCGGTGATGATGGTGTGAAAGCTTCTTCTTTAATACACGGCAACGGCGACAGATAACTTCTGGAGCCAAGTTGACGTGGGAATGTGTAGTAAATGACCGGCCAGTTGGAAACCCCCAAGAGAAGGTTTTGATGAATATAGCAGCAAGTTTTCCCTCAGTTATCAAACCAAGGTTATCAATCCAGTAAGAGGATGAATACGACTGAAGGTGATGCCCGCTAGCTTCGCGACAGCTCCAGACAATTTATAGGGCGCCTCGTCCAAGCTTTGCTTTGTGAGCGGCAACATGGAACCTGCACACAACACAACCAAATATTTTGTTCCCAACTTACGATGAGGTTGTCAATCTCACCGGTTTGCTTGAAACAAAGGGTATGAGCGTATCGAGTGGAAAATGATAATAGTAATATGCGAGTAAAGTAAACAGTGCGAGTAAAGTAAATAGGGGATAGCAATGTAAAGGAAATAGGACCAGGGTCCACAGTGCACTAGCGGTGTCTCTCCATAAGATAAAATAACACATGCTGGATAAACAAATTACAGTTGGGCAATTGATAGAATAAAGACAACGTGCATATATCGAGAGGATCACTATGAGATTTACTCTGGGCATTACAACAATATACATAGACTGCCATCCAACTGCATCTATGACTAATAATCCACTTGTAGCGAATCAATCTGATAACTCCACAAGTATTAAGTTGCGAACAACAGATAATTGCATTAAGCAAAGTGTGTAATGTAAACAAAGCATATGCCATCGAGCATATGAATGTTGTTTTCCCCCTAGTAGCAACAACACATCTACAACCTTAGAGGTTTCTGTCACTCCCCCGGATTAAATAGAGGCATGAACCCACTATCGAGCATAAATACCCCCTCTTGGAGTCACAAGCAACTACTCGGCCAAGATAGCTACTAACAACGGAGAGCATGCAAGATCATAAACAACATAGAGATAACATAAGATAAAATTCAGTACATTGATACGTCTCAAACGTATCTATAATTTTTGATGCTCCATGCTTGTTTTTACACTATTTGCCTAATGTTTCGTTACACTTCGTGGTGTTTTTATGCGATTTCCGGAACTAACCTATTGACAAGATGCCACAGTGCCAGTTCCCTGTTTTCTGCTGTTTTTGTGTTTCAGAGTGATACACAGGAAATATTCTCGGAATTGGACGAAACAAGTTCCTGAAGTCTTATTTTGCCCGGAAGTAGGGGTGAAAACGGAGCGGATACGGACGGATAGTAGTGAAACCGTATTCGTTACCATATTTTTTTCGGATTCGGAATCGGAGCGGATAGTGTGCAGATACGAATATGGAATCGGAGTCTATCGGTAACGAATACGGACCGAATATGGAACGAATACGGTTCGGTTGCGGATAAACATTTGTCGGATCTCTCGTTCATAATATAGTAAAATTAGCTTGTAAATTTTTCTACATACATAAATATATATTCATATAAAACTAGCATGTGCCTTGCATAATGGTATTTGTGTACCGTAAGAAAAAATGTATAACTCTCTTTTACTTTCTCTCCCCAATCACGTACTCAACAACTCATTGCCGGATATTTTGTCAGATATTGTCCAGATATAACCGTGAAATGTGGTATATCTTTGGATACGGTCAGATATCAGTAAAACCATATCCTTTTCCGTATCCGTTAATCACTAGCCGTATCCGTGACCGTATCCGGCAACTATCCGACCGAATCCATTTTTGCCTTCCGTAAGCCTTCGGTCGGTCGGTCGGTCGGAAATAATCCGTTCCGTTTTCACCCCTACCCGGAAGCTTCCTGAGGACCGAAAGAGAGCCGGAGGGGGGCCAGAGGCCGCCCTCACACATAGGTGGCGCGGCCCAGGCCCTGGCCGCGCCACCCTGGTGTGAGGAGCCCCTGGCTGCCCCCTGATGACGCCCCTTCGCCTATAAGAAGCCTCGGGACGGAAAACCCTAGAGGAGTCGACGTTTTTCCCAGAACAGTTCCGCAGCTCCGCCGCCGTCGAAGACAAATTTCGGGGGACAGAAGTCTCTGTTCCGGCACCCTGCCGGGATGGGGAAGTGCCCCCGGAGCCATCTCCATCGGTCTCCATCGCCGTCTCTGCCGTCTCCATCGACCTCACCGCCATCTCCATCAACCTTGCTGTCTCCTATGATGAGGAGAGAGTAGTTCATCCCCGGGGCTAAGGGCTCTACCGGTAGCTATGTGGTTCACCTCTCTCTCCCATGATGTGATCTTTATGTGATCATGAGCTTTGTATCATGTTGAACAAGTAGATGTTATTATTCAGATATTATGTGTACTCTAGTGGTATTATTAAAGTAATCTATTCCTCCTGCCATGGTGTAACGGTGACAGTGCGTGCATCATGGTGGTACTTGGTCTAGGCTACGATTATGATCTGTTATGGATTATGAGAATAATTATCGCTATGATAGTATTGAAGTGATTTATTCCTCCTTTCATGGTGTAATGTTGACAGTGTGTGCACCGTGTTAGTACTTGGTCTAAGTTGCAATAATATCTATCTTGAGTTGTGATTTGATTTGGATATCTCTATGAGTGGTGTTTGTCAAGTACTTGATGAACTTTAAGGAGTGCTTCGTAGCCCTACGCAATGATTAGTGTAATTCAATAGGAGAGTAATTCAGAGTACCATAGTGAAGAGAAGTTGTTTATTTGTTCAATCATGTTATATTTGTTGGGAGTGTGTCCACTAGTGAAAGTATGATCCCTAGGCCTTGTTTCCAAGCATTGCACACCGTTTACTTATTGTTTTGTTACATGTTTGCTCGCAGCGATATTTATTTCAGATCATATTTGCTACTTATAATCATCACTACTACTTGTATTTCACTATCTCTTCGCCGAACTAGTGCACCTATACATCTGACAAGTGTATTTGGTGTGTTGGGGACACAAGAGACTTTCTGTATCGTAATTGCAGGGTTGCTTGAGAGGGATAGCTTTGACCTCTTCCTCCCTGAGTTCGATAAACCTTGGGTGATCCACTTAAGGGAAACTTGCTGCTGTTCTACAAACCTCTGCACTTGGAGGCCCAACACTGTCTACAAGAACAGACATGTGCGTAGACATCAAGCTCTTTTCTGGCGCCGTTGCCGGGGAGGTAAGGTAAAAGGTACTCGCATCCTCCTGTGTGAGTGCTCAAAGTTATTTCCTTTCGATTCTGCAATTACATCTTTTTGTTTCTTGTTTTTATTTTCACTAGTTAGGCTTAATGGAAAACAAAGAGTTCTGTAGTCTTTTTCCTGAGTTTAGATATGAAGTATTTGAAGAGAAAATTGAAAAACCTATGGAACTTTATTTGCATGCTAATGTCAATGTTATTAGTATGAACTCTTTGAACACCATTTTTGCTAATGCTATGGAAAAGTCTAAGCTTGGGGAAGCTAGTTTTGATGAAAATGATCTTTTTAGTCCCCTAGCTTTGGAGGAGAAAATTTACTTTGATGATACTTTACCTCCAATTTATGATGATTACAATGATGATTATGTTATTTTCAGTCCACCTACTTTTGAGGAGAAAATTAGTTATGATTACAATATGCCTCCTTTTTATGATGATTATGGTGATGAGAATAAATATTCTGTTGAATCTGCTCCTATTACTATTGTTCCTGTGGTGAATATTAATTCTTTTATGCATGTGGCTCATGATAGGGATGTTTTATGTGATAGTTATGTTGTTAGTTCTATTCATGATGCTACTGAAAGTTATTATGAGAGAGGGAAACATGGTTTGATGGATCTCAACAATATTAAGTTTCCCCTCTTTATGTTGCAAATCTTGAAGTGGCACTTGTTTTATCTATCCATGTTTGCTACTATGTGCCTCGTTGATTTATTTTCTTACAAGATTCCTATGCATAGGAAGTGGTTCAGATTTAAATGTCTTTCATATCTGCTTTTTGATGCTCTCTATTGCTTTAAGTTCCTATATGGAGCCTTTGCCTCAAGCTCTTATATGGCGCCCACATGAGCATCTTTGCAAATTACTGCGCCTAGCTCAAAGGCGTTAAAGAAAAGCACTCTTGGGAGATAACCCATTGTTTATTTTCAGTACTTTTTCTTTTATTTGAGTCTTGGAAGTTATTACTACTGTAATGACCGCTCCTTATCCTTTTTATTTCGTTTTTGTGCCAAGAGAAGCCTCTAATTTGAGTGAGGTAAGATTTGCGGATGTTGCTGTCCTAAAACTGTTTTCGGTGCTGCACCGTAAAAATTCGTAAACATTCTCTGTATATCTTTTGGACTTGCGATTTCTTGTGCATATGCCCCAGGTTATATCCAAACTTTCATTAGTTGAACACTTTTTGATTTGAGCAACAGAAAACACCTTAAAAATTCGACCTTTGTCAGCTGTTCCGTTTTGACAGATTTCTGCCAATATTTGTGTTTGCCGCTTTATCGCTTTCTTTTTGAGTTCTTTTGATCACGGAACTTTTGGGAAAGTTGCTACCGTAGTATATGCTTTATATGTGGTGGTTTTAGGTTAAAACCTGAAGCAAAAAGGGTTGATTATATGTTATGCTTACACTAACGTTGCTAATAGAATTGTGTTCAGTTTTGTATGAAGGAAGTTTTCAAGTGTAGGGATCGGAGAGTGATGAGATGAGTTGAAGAATGGACAAAAGCTCAAGCTTGGGGATGCCCATGCATCACCCCAAGAAATATCCAAGAAGTAGAAGCGTCAAAGCTTGGGGATGCCCCCGAGGCACCGCTTCTTCATCGGCAAAAATCAGGTCACCTTTCAAGACACTATATTTTTATTGCATCATGCACTATGCGTTTTTCTTGGAGCGTTAGTTGTTTTTGTTTTCAGTTTTCTTTTGTTTTGTTTGCTGCAATAATTGGTTAGATCACATCATGTTTCTTTTGGAGGAGATGAACTCGCTTTTCATTTGCCAAGAACACTCTAGTTTTCACTCCTATCGTTTCAACGAGTGTTCTCTTTTTCTGCTACTGGGTTTAGCTTGCATTTTTCGCCTTGATTCGTGTTCAGATCTTGTTATATCTTTTCATCAAGGTGTATATTTGCCTCCGATCTTTATTGGTTTTCATCAAAAGAGGTGTTTATAAATTTCAAATGGTGTTGGAAAAGGGAAAAAGCTTTATGCAAAAAAGTGGTACAAGAAGGAGCTTGTGTAGACTGCGGCCTAGGCTTTTTCATGTCATGCTTGATGTCTTTTTGATAGTATGCTTAGTGGTTTTGCTGTAGCAGGACTTGTCTCAAATAACTGAGATTGCTTAATGAGCCTTTGAAAAAATCATGCGTTGTTTTTATTATATGGAAGCATTTATTTGGTTTTCTCCTTGATGCTTTATTTGGGTTGACTTGGCGCATGCTCACACATGTTAGACTCATACAAAGTCGCCAATAGCCTCTATGATCATTTAGTTTTTGACTTTTGATGCCATCTTATGCTTCTTTTAATGTTGCTTTGTCGCTATGCATGATTATGGCCGTTATTGCTCTCTTAGTTGGTCGCTCCCAGTCTTTTGCTTGCCCTCATTTTGTATTGAGTATGAGCTCTACTCGTGCATCCAACTCCCAAAAACCAAGTTTGCCATTGTGTCCACTATAAATTCCTATGCATGGTATTTGTAAGCCATTCAAAGTAAATTTTCATGTGCTACCTTTCAAAAACCTTCAAAACACTTCTCGTTTTGTGACACTGTTTTCAGCTCCTGGGGACGTAGTGGTCGGATTTGCTATCTTCCATATTGCTTATTCCAAAAAGAAAAAAAAAGAAAAGAAAAGAAAAGAAAATAGGCACTCCTCCATGGAATGTGAATGTTGGTGGGCACCCGATGGAATCGGTTAGCCATGGTTTGAGAAAGGAAAAAAGGTGGGGAGGAGTGCCAAGCTTTATAAAAGAGCACAAAAGTGCCAATCTCTCTCTCAAAAACTTGCTTCATTTTTGTATGCAAGATAGTAAGAACCCCATTGCCAGCCGTTGACAAAGACAACCACCTCTCAAAATCAAGTTTTATCTCTCTGTTTTACAAATGAAAAGCTCTAGCACATGTTTAATCACTGCTTCCCTCTGCGAAGGGCCTTTCTTTTACTTTTATGTTGAGTCACCACCTTCTACCTTTATGCACCATTAAGAGAGCATAGTTGTCATTCTGAGTATAATGTGCATTGTCCCAAAGTTTATCATTGATTGATTCATGACTATGGTTTCACTTGTTCTTAAATTACTTGTATCTAGTCACCCTCTTAAACTTGAAGGTGTCCTATGCATTTATGTTTTGCTCTCCATGAAGGACAAGCTGAAAACCATTTGTATGTTTTTTCTTATGATTTGAACACACGTTTGACTTTCATTGTTTCATTTTCATGATCTTTTGTTTGTGTTCATTTTCATGTTATAACATGGTTACTAAGTTTCTATTGTCAAGATTATATCTTTCATGCCCATGTTTTAAGTTCTTTTGATCCCAGCTCACAAATGCTTACATATATGATCAAGATTGTGATGGTGCATGTCACCACAAAAATTATTTCTTTTGTTATCACTTACCTACTCGAGGACGAGCAGGAGTTAAGCTTGGGGATGCTGATACGTCTCAAACGTATCTATAATTTTTGATGATCCATGCTTGTTTTTACACCATTTGCCTAATGTTTCGTTACACTTCATGGCGTTTTTATGCGATTTCCGGAACTAACCTATTGACAAGATGCCACAGTGCTAGTTCCCTGTTTTCTGCTGTTTTTGTGTTTCAGAGTGATACACAGGAAATATTCTCGGAATTGGACGAAACATGTTCCTGAAGTCTTATTTTGCCTGGAAGCTTCCTGAAGACCGAAAGAGAGCCGGAGGGGGGCCAGAGGCTGCCCTCACACATAGGTGGCGCGGCCCAGGCCCTGACCATGCCACCCTGGTGTGAGGAGCCCCTGGCTGCCCCCTGACGATGCCCCTTCGCATATAAGAAGCCTCGGGACGGAAAACCCTAGAGGAGTCGACGTTTTTCCCAGAACAGTTCCGCAGCTCCGCCGCCATCGAAGACAAATTTCGGGGGATAGAAGTCTCTGTTCCGGCACCCTGCCGGGACGGGGAAGTGCCCCCGGAGCCATCTCCATCGGTCTCCATCACCGTCTCCGCCGTCTCCATCGACCTCACCGCCATCTCCATCAACCTTGCTGTCTCCTATGATGAGGAGGGAGTAGTTCATCCCCGGGGCTAAGGGCTCTACCGGTAGCTATGTGGTTCACCTCTCTCTCCCATGATGTGATCTTTATGTGATCATGAGCTTTGTATCATGTTGAACAAGTAGATGTTATTATTCAGATATTATGTGTACTCTAGTGGTATTATTAAAGTAATCTATTCCTCCTGCCATGGTGTAACGGTGACAGTGCGTGCATCATGGTGGTACTTGGTCTAGGCTACGATTATGATCTGTTATGGATTATGAGAATAATTATCGCTATGATAGTACTGAAGTGATTTATTCCTCTTTCATGGTGTAATGTTGATAGTGTGTGCACCGTGTTAGTACTTGGTGTAAGTTGCAATAATATCTATCTTGAGTTGTGATTTGATTTGGATATCTCTATGAGTGGTGTTTGTCAAGTACTTGATGAACTTTAAGGAGTGCTTCGTAGCCCTACGCAATGATTAGTGTAATTCAATAGGAGAGTAATTCAGAGTACCATAGTGAAGAGAAGTTGTTTATTTGTTCAATCATGTTATATTTGTTGGGAGTGTGTCCACTAGTGAAAGTATGATCCCTAGGCCTTGTTTCCAAGCATTGCACACTGTTTACTTATTGTTTTTGTTACATGTTTGCTCGCAGCGATATTTATTTCAGATCATATTTGCTACTTATAATCATCACTACTACTTGTATTTCACTATCTCTTCACCGAACTAGTGCACCTATACATCTGACAAGT
The DNA here is from genome assembly GCA_007115705.1 of Dactylis glomerata. Lineage (NCBI taxonomy): Eukaryota > Viridiplantae > Streptophyta > Magnoliopsida > Poales > Poaceae > Dactylis > Dactylis glomerata. Next base: position 23,876 of record QXEO01000751.1, read on the forward strand.
GTATTTGGTGTGTTGGGGACACAAGAGACTTTCTGTATCGTAATTGCAGGGTTGCTTGAGAGGGATAGCTTTGACCTCTTCCTCCCTGAGTTCGATAAACCTTGGGTGATCCACTTAAGGGAAACTTGCTGCTGTTCTACAAACCTCTGCACTTGGAGGCCCAACACTATCTACAAGAACAGACGCGTGCGTAGACATCATACATCAACTCGATCATAACACCAATATTCATCGGATCCCAACAAACGCAACATGTAGAATTACATAACGGTGATCTCGATCATGTAAGGCAGCTCACGAGATCTAAACATGAAGCTCATGGTGGAGAAGACAACCAACTAGCTACTGCTATGGACCCATAGTCCAAGGTAGACTACTCACTCATCGCGCCGGAGGCAAGCATGGCGATGAAGAAGATCTCCGGTGGCGATTCCCCTCTCCGGCAGGGTGCCGGGAAGAGTTTCTGGACCCTCCTGATCTTCGGGTCGACGGCGGCGGCGGATCGCGATGTGTTCTGAAAAGTGATCGGGTATTTAGGTTTTTCCCGTCGGGGGGGTCTTTATAGGCGAATAGGCGGCGTCAGAAGTGGACCAGGGGGCCCACACCATAGGCCGGCGTGGGCCAGGGGTGGTCCGCGCCCCCTGGTGGTGTGGCCACCCTCTGGTCCGGCTCCGTCTCCTCTTCGGTGTTCTGGAAGCTCCGTGAAATATCTGGATGTCTGGCTTTTGTTTCATCCAATTCCGAGAATATTTCCTGTGTAACTTTTCTGAAACACAAAAACAGCAGAAAACAGGGAACTAGCACTGTGGCATCTCGTTAATAGGTTAGTTCCGGAAAATGCATAAAAATGCCACGAAGTGTAACAAAACACTAAACAAATGGTGTAAAAACAAGCATGGAGCATCAAAAATTATGGATACGTTGGAGACGTATCAGTATCCCCAAGCTTAACTCCTGCTCGTCCTCGAGTAGGTAAGTGATAACAAAAGAAATAATTTTTGAGGTGACATGCACCTACGCAATCTTGATCATCTATGTAAGCGTTGTGCGCTGGGATCAAAAGAACTTAAAACATGGGCATGAAAGATATAATCTTGATAGAAGAAACTTAGCAACCATGTTATAACATGAAAATGAACACAAACAAAAGATCATGACAATGAAAGTCAAACGTGTGTTCAAATCATAAGGAAAAACATACAAATGGTTTTCAGCTTGTCCCTCATGGAGTAGCAAAACATAAATGCATAGGACACCTTCAAGTTTAAGAGGTTGACTAGATACAAATAATTTAAGAACAAGTGAAACCAACAATATGAATCAATCAATAAAAACTTTGGGACAATGCACATTATACTCAGAATGACAACTATGCTCTCTTAGACGGTGCATAAAGGTAGAAGGTGGTGACTCAACATAAAAGTAAAAGAAAGGCCCTTCGCGGAGGGAAGCAGTGATTAAACATGTGCTAGAGCTTTTCATTTGTAAAACAGAGAGATAAAAATTGGGTTTTCAGAGGTGGTTGTCTTTGTCAACGACTGGTAATGGGGTTCTTACTATCTTCCATACAAAAATGAAGCAAGTTTTTGAGAGAAAGATTGGCACTTTGGTGCTCTTTTATAAAGCTTGGCACTCCTCCCCACCTTTTTCCTTTCACAAACCATGGCTAACCGATTCCATCGGGTGCCCACCAACATTCACATACCATGGAGGAGTGCCTTTTTTCTTTTTCTTTTTCTTTTTTGGAATAAGACAATATGGAAGATAGCAAATCCGACCACTATGTCCCCATGAGCTAAAAAACAGTGGCACAAAACGAGAAGTAGTTGAAAGTTTTGAAAGGTAGCACACGAAAATTTACTTGGAATGGCTTACAAATACCATGCATAGGAATTTATAGTGGACACAATGGCAAACTTGGTTTTTAGGAGTTTGATGCACGAGTAGAGCTCATACTCAGTACAAAATGAGGGCTAGCAAAAGACTAGGAGCGACCAACTAAGAGAGCAATAATGGCCATAATCATGCATAGCGACAAAGCGACATTAAAAGAAGCATAAGATGGCATCAAAAGTCAAAAACTAAATGATCATAGAGGCAATGGCGACTTTGTATGAGTCAAACATGTGTGAGCATGCGCCAAGTCAACCCAAATAAAGCATCAAAGGAGAAAACCAAAATAATGCTTCCAAATAATTAAAACAACGCATGATTTTTTCAAAGGCTCATTAAGCAACCTCAGTTATTTGAGACAAGTTATGCTACAGCAAAACCACTAAGCATACTATCAAAAAGACATCAAGCACGACATGCAAAAGCCTAGGCCGCAGTCTACACAAGCTCCTTCTTGTACCACTTTTTTGCATAAAGCTTTTTCTCTTTTCCAACACCATTCAAACTTTTTTTAACCAACTCTTTTGATGAAAACCAATATGGACCAGAGGTCAAAATACACCTTGATGAAAAGATATAACAAGATCTGAACATAAATCAAGGCGAAAATCAAAAGCTAAATGCAGTTCTAGAAAAAGAGAACACTCGTTGAAATTATAAGAGTGAAAAAGGGAGTGTTCTTGGCAAATGAAAAGCAAGGCACCTTCTCCAAAAGGAATTTTGTTGGCAAATGAAAACGCATAATGCATGAAGCAATAAAAATATAGTGTTTTGAAAGGTGACCTGATTTTTGCCGATGAAGAAGGGGTGCCTCGGGGGCATCCCCAAGCTTTGACGCTTGTACTTCTTGGATATTTATTGGGGTGACATGGGCATCCCCAAGCTTGAGCTTTTGTCCATTCTTCAACTCATCTCATCATTCTCCAATCCCTACACTTGAAAACTTCCTTCATACAAAACTAAACACAAATCTATTAGCAACATTAGGGTAAGCATAACATTGAATTAACCCTTTTTGCTTCAGGTTTCAACTCAAAACCACCACATATAAAGCATATACTACTGTAGCAACTTCCCCAAAAGTTCCGTGATCAAAAGAACTCAAAAAGAAAGCAATAAAGCGGCAAACACAAATATTGGCAGAAATCTGTCAAAACAAAACAGCTGACAAAGGTCGAATTTTTAGAGGGTTTTTTGTTGCTCAAATCAAAAAGTGTTCAACTAATGAAAGTTTGGATATAACCTGGGGCATATGCACAAGAAATCTCAGGTCCAAAAGATATACAGATAATTTTTACGAATTTTTACGGTGCAGCACCGAAAACTGTTTCAGGACAGCAACATCCCCAAATCTTACCTCACTCAAATTAGAGGCTTCTCTTGGCACAAAAACGAAATAAAAAGGATAAGGAGAGGTTATTACAGTAGTAATAACTTCCAAGACTCAAATAAAAGAAAAAGTACTAAAAGTAAAAACATTGGGTTATCTCCCAAGAGTGCTTTTCTTTAACGCCTTTGAGCTAGGCGCAGAAAGTGCGAATCAAGTAATATCAAGTGATGAAGCATCAAGCTCATAATTTGCTCTAAGAATATAGTCAAAAAGTAATTTATTTATCTTTCTAGGGAAGTTTTCCATACCTTTCTTGAGTGGAAATTGATATTTGATAGTGCCTTCCCTCATATCAAGGATGGCACCTACAGTTCGAAGAAAGGGTCTTCCCAAAATAATAGGACATGAAGCATTGCATTCAACATCCATGACAAGAAAATCAACGGGAACAAGGTTATTGTTAACCATAATAAGAACATCATTAATCCTTCCCAAAGGTTTCTTCTTAGCAATATCAGCAATAGGAACATCATAATAACACTTTTCAAGCGGTGGTAAATCAAGCATGTCATAAATTTTTCTAGGCATAATAGAAATACTAGCACCTAGATCACATAAAGCATGGCAATCAAAACCATTAACATGCATATCAATGATGTGTTCCCAACCATCTTCTAATTTCTTGGGAACAGAAGCTTTTTGCTTCAACTTTTCATCCCTAATTTTCATAAGAGAATTGGTAATATGCTTAGTAAAAGCAACATTTAAAGAACTAGCATTGGGAGTCAAAGCAAGCTTTTGCAAGAACAAAATAACTTCAAATATATTCCAGCCATCAACATCGAAATCATTAAAGGAAATAGAGCTATCATCTCCTACACTCTGAAAAATTTCAGCACTCTTTTGAGAAAAAGTTTTAGCTGTTTTGGGCTTTTTAACACTAGGAGTAGGAGTTTTCTCTACACCAATCAAAGTAAGAGGATTGCTAGCATTAGGAATAACATCAATAGAGGTAGTAATGGTACATATACCTTCATATTTCTATCCATCTCATCTTCTCTTTCCCACCTGGCATGCAATTCTGCTAGCATCCTAACATTTTCATCGATTCTAACTTGGATAGCATTAGCAGTAGCAAAAACATTGTTCTCTTTCACATCATTAGGCAACACTTTTAATTTCAAAAGTTCAACATCATGAGCAAGGCTATCAACTTTAGAATCAAGAATATCAATTTTGCCTAACTTTTCCTCAACAGACTTGTTAAAAGCATTTTGCTTACCGATGAAGTCCTTGAGCATTACCTCAAGCTCAGAGGGCGTGGCCCTAGTGTTGTTCGAGGAATTACCATAAGAGTTAACATAACCATTACCATTGGTAAAAGGATACGGCCTATAATTGTTACTAGCAAAATTGTTCCTATAAGCATTGTTGTTGAAATTATTATTTCTAATGAAGTTTACATCAACATGCTCTTCTTGAGCAACCAAAGAGGCCAAAGGAACATTATTAGGATCAACATGAGTCCTATCATTTGAAAGCATAAGCATAATAGCATCAATCTTATCACTCAAGGAAGAGCTTTCCTCAACAGAATTTACTTTCTTACCTTGTGGAGCTCTCTCGGTGTGCCATTCAGAGTAATTTACCATCATATTGTCGAGAAGCTTCGTTGCGGCGCCCAAGGTAAGGGACATAAAAGTGCCTCCAGCAGCTGAATCAAGTAGGTTCCTCAAAGAAAAATTCAGTCCTGCATAAAAAGTTTGAACAATCATCCAAGTAGTCAGTCCATGAGTGGGACCATTCTTTATCATAGATTTCATTCTTTCCCAAGCTTGAGCAACATGCTCATTATCAAACTGACTAAACTTCATAATATTGCTACGCAAAGCTATAATCTTAGCAGGAGGATAGTATCTACCAATAAAAGCATCCTTACACTTAGCCCATGAATCAATACTATTTTTAGGCCAAAACAGCAACCAATCCTTAGCTTTTCCTCTCAAAGAAAAAGGAAACAACTTAAGCTTAATAATATCACTTTCTACATCCTTATATTTCTGCATCTCACATAGCTCAACAAAATTGTTGATATGAGCTGCAGCATCATCAGTACTAGCACCAGAAAATTGCTCTTTCATAACAAGGTTCAACAAAGCAGGCTTAATCTCATAAAAATTTGTAGCAGGAGCAGGTGGCGCAATAGGAGTGCAGATAAAATCACTATTATTCGTGCTAGTAAAGTCACACAACTTGGTGTTTTCAGGAGTAGCCATTCTAGCAAAACTAAAAGCAGACAAGTAAAAACAACTACAAAGGATACTAATTTTTTTGGGTTGTTGATAAAATGATGCAAGTAAAATAAAGTAAAGCAAAACTTAAAACAAAGTAAAGGATGTACGTGCGAAACTCCCCTTCCAAAAAGTCTTCTTTCCTCCCCGGCAGCGGCGCCAGAAAACTTGTTGATGGCGCGGTGACGATGGTGTGAAAGCTTCTTCTTTAATACACGACAACGGCGACAGAAAACTTCTGGAGCCAAGTTGACGTGGGAATGTGTAGTAAATGACCGGCCAGTTGGAAAACCCCAAGAGAAGGTTTTGATGAATATAGCAGCAAGTTTTCCCTCAGTTTTGAAACCAAGGTTATCAATCCAGTAGGAGGATGAATACGACTGAAGGTGATGCCCGCTACCTTCGCGACAGCTCCGGACAATTTATAGGGCGCCTCGTCCAAGCTTTGCTTTGCGAGCAGCAACGTGGAACCTGCACACAACACAACCAAATACTTTGTTCCCAACTTACGATGAGGTTGTCAATCTCACCGGTTTGCTTGAAACAAAGGGTATGAGCATATCGAGTGGAAAGTGATAATAGTAATATGCGAGTAAAGTAAACAGTGCGAGTAAAGTAAACATGGGATAGCAATGTAAAGGAAATAGGACCAGGGTCCACAGTTCACTAGCGGTGTCTCTCTATAAGATAAAATAACACATGCTGGGTAAACAAATTAAAGTTGGGCAATTGATAGAATAAAGACAACATGCATATGTCGAGAGGATCAGTATGAGATTTACTCTGAGCATTACAACAAGATACATAGACCGCCATCCAACTGCATCTATGACTAATAATCCACTTGTGGCGAATCAATCCGAGAACTCCACAAGTATTAAGTTGCGAACAACAGATAATTGCATTAAGCAAAGTGTGTAAGGTAAACAAAGCATATGCACTTGAGCATATGAATGTTGTTTTCCCCCTAGTAGCAACAGCACATCTACAACCTTAGAGGTTTATGTTACTCCCCCAGATTAAATAGAGGCATGAACCCACTATCGAGCATAAATACCCCCTCTTGGAGTCACTAGCAACTACTCGGCCAAGATAGCTACTAACAACGGAGAGCATGCAAGATCATAAACAACATAGAGATAACATAAGATAAAATTCAGTACATCAACTCAATCATAACACCAATATTCATCGGATCCCAACAAACACAACATGTAGAATTACATAACGGTGATCTCGATCATGTAAGGCAGCTCACGAGATCTAAACATGAAGCACATGGTGGAGAAGACAACCAACTAGCTACTGCTATGGACCCATAGTCCAAGGTAGACCACTCACTCATCGGACCGGAGGCAAGCATGGCGATGAAGAAGACCTCCGGTGGCGATTCCCCTCTTTGCCAGGGTGCCGGGAAGAGCTTTTGGACCCTCCCGATCTTCGGGTCGACAGCGGCGGCGGATCGCGATGTGTTCTGGAAAAGTGATCGGGTATTTAGGTTTTTCCCATTGGGGGGTCTTTATAGGCGAAGAGGCGGCGTCAGAAGTGGACCAGGGGGCACACACCACAGGCCGGTGCGGGCCAGGGGTGGGCCGCGCCCCCTGGTGGTGTGGCCACCCTCTGGTCCGGCTCTGTCTCCTCTTCGGTGTTCTGGAAGCTCCGTGAAATATCTGGATGTCTGGCTTTTGTTTCATCCAATTCCGAGAATATTTCCGGTGTAACTTTTCTGAAACACAAAAACAGCAGAAAACAGGGAACTGGCATTGTGGCATCTCGTTAATAGGTTAGTTCCGGAAAATGCATAAAAATGCCACGAAGTGTAACGAAACACTAAACAAATGGTGTAAAAACAAGCATGGAGTATCAAAAATTATGGATACGTTGGAGACGTATCAAACTACATGTCATTGTACTCAATGCTATGCTTTCAGTTTATCTTAATACCGAGATGACTAGATTAAATTCCCATCTTGGTGGAGTATGAGAGAGATGAATAACCAAAACATCTCTATATAGGACGTGATGCCCATATGAATTCATCTGAATGTGAACTTTGTTGCAATCTTTTATGTTAATTGTATGATCTTTTGTTAGCCATATCTTTTATGAGGGAGTGCATTAGTGAACCCATGAACCCCGGTCCACTTTTTATTATAGGAAACAACTTTCATTCACTTTATCATTGTTTACATTTTTTATTAATTTCAAAAATACAAAAATATTTTCTTTATTGCATTCACAAACCAAAAGACTACAACTATATCTTTTACAGTTTATCATTGCATTGCATATTACTTTAGTTTGCATATTCCCGCGGCATAGGATTTCTGGCGCCGTTGCATTTGCATATTTATTTATTTACATTGCATATTTATTTTCTAGTTTTGTTTACTTACACACACCTTGTGCTTGACAAGTACTTGGTGAGGTTGAGGTCGTACAAAGCAAATTTATTTACCTTGCAGGTTGTTAGAAGAAGGACAGGAAGGATCCTTGTACACACAGTTCCCCGAGAGTTCGATATAAACCCTCGATTCACCTTCATGGGGAAAATCAAGCTTCCCTATGCTCAGCACTCTTCACTTGGAGTCTCAACCTAGCGAAGCATCAGTTGGTCATGATGCCGGAGGGTGTGGAGCCAACCAGAGGTGATTCCGGTAGTGTTTCCCCCCCCTCCGAACTCCTTTGGAGGCAGACTTATGTCTCTCTGTATCTTGGTTTTCAATCTTCGCCTCAGTCTGTCACGAAATAAATCCCAGGGGGTATATATAGGCATTTTTAGGTCAAACCTGAGACGGTGACACGAAGATTGAAGCAAAGGAAGGTCGGAGGGCCAAGATCACCTCTACCATGCGGGCTAGGAAACCAAACGCGTGGTGCAACCTAGTTTGCACCATTTGACCTCCTGGTGGCCCAATTGGCCTCGTTGGATGAATCTCAAATATTTTGAACCATTATCCCTAATCTTGCCCTTTTTGAGTTTCATAGCTCTTGAAAAGTCCAAATACTAACAGAAAGTTTTTCTGCCATCCAGAGTTAAATACAAAATAAAGAACTTTGTGAAAAATACCCAAAATGAATTTAAAACATGTTGCCACCATCATATAACATGTGAATATAAAGATATATGACCTAATAAACTACAAATATTATGGATGCATTTTACATGCATCAACATTGTTAAGCTTAACCTCTGCTTGTCCTCAAGCAAGAAGGTGATAAAACTCATGAGCTTTGTAGTCCATTAACTCACAAATCAATACAATACTTACAAGTTATAATTGTTGCTAACTCTAAGGCATAAAAAGTCCATCGAAAAAGTATAGAGATGAGCAAAAAAGTCATCAATTTATAGTTCATAACATTCAACATTAGACATAAGAGCAATAATAAACCTTGCACAAAGCAAAAGGTGCCATGCTGATAAACAATGAGGAAAACCTTGTGCAAGTATAGTGTAGGTGAGGTTCCTAAATTGGTCAAGAACGAAGTTAGAATGTTTTGCTTTTTTGACTCTGGTGGTGAAGACTTTTCCTCTCTAAGGTAGTAGCATTTAAACATGACACACAAGTTTAGAGGCTAGAGATTACTCCTTGTTTGTGGGCACATCCATGTACAAGTAGAAACAAATAGTAAACTTATAGTTATCCATGCTAAATAAAGTTACTTAAGAAGTGGTTCTCATATTTTATTTTTCTTTAAAACTTTGGCACTCCTCCCAACCTTTTCTTTTACATTCCATGGCTGACAAGGGTATAGCTAATAGAGCCCATTACTTGTGTACCCCTGAGGCCCATTAAGCTAGGCCCAAGTTTAGTCATAGTCGAAGTACTAGTCAATATCGTATGCAGACACTGTAATTTGTATTGAACCCGACCGGTTCCTTGAGACCTGGCCATCTATATATAGGGGCCAGGAGAGGCCAGCCAGGGACAGATTGAGATTAAGCCAAGTTAATTTACCACCACGTTTATTCTCAATACACGCCTTGTTTTACTGATCTTTACCTTCGAGTTCATCCGACGCCCTATTCCCCCGATCCTTCATCTTGGACATTTGTCGAGTTAACCCTCGTCAATTAGCGCCGACCTTGGGGACCTGGGGCATTGGAGTCATGAATTCGACGGCTTTTTTGCTTCTAGCCTAAAACAATCCAGAAATCGACGGAAATCAGGAGATGGAGCTAACAATCGGAAGCCTGAACTTTCGCATCAGATCTTTGGGTTCGATTCGCCTTTCAGATCCAGCGAAACCGGATCCGTCGGCAAGAGAAACCAAGACAGTAGCAAGGTCAAAATCGTCAGTGGGCTCTTCAAGCGAGGTAAACTCGCCGGTCAGCTTTGCAACAACAGAAAATTCAGAAGAAAAAATCGAAGAACTCGACGAAACCATGGGAAACCTCGACTTAGAAGGAACAAAGGATCAAACATATCTTAGTCAAAAAGGACTTCACCACCCGAAGCGGTGGCGTCTCCAGCAATATACACCAACTATGCGTCATCATCACTGAAGCAGCAGAAGAAAACGACCATGCAGACAATGCAGCAACCCACGCGCAAGTCGACAAATCAAGGAGAAATAGCAAGAAGGAGAAGGAGAAAATCCACGTCTCTACCAGAGAGTGGAGAATTATCATGTCAGCTATCAATCATGGTACGGAGGTACCCGCCAACTCAAGAAGAGAAGTTCTGATGGGGTATCAGTATGCCCTGCATCAACACAAAAAGAGGCTGCGGGAGGAAAAAGACGAGTTCAGAAGATGTCAAGAAAACAATAGTGTATCAAGTGGAGCATACTAGGACGAATACAGCGAAGCATCAGACTCCAGTAGAGAAAAACATCGAGAGCTAAAGCATAATAGAAGGAAAACAGAGCGGGCAAGGGAAGAGAACCATGCAAGAAGCACAAGTGCACAGCCATCGAACGAAGAAGAGGATTTTACGCAAGAAACACCAGAAGCAGCACTAGTAGCAGCGCAGGCGTATCTACTAACTACACAACCAGAACCCGGAGATCCATGGGAGCATATGCATCAAGCGTCAATAAAAATTCTTGGGTTAGTAGAAGACAGGCTAAGGAAACATTCTCCATAGAAGAAGTCGACACATTACAAGGATAAGGGAAAGAAAAGCATAAAGTACCAATCCTCGCAAAGCCAAACAAGTGACTCATCAGGCGACGAAAAGCGCAGGGCACGAAGGGAGGATGCAAGGAATATCATAGCACAAACAAGGGTGAACAAAGCACGCTACGCATGGAAGGAAGAAAATTACGAGGATGACGAAAAAGCGATGGGCGTGCTATGCTTTACCCAAAGGGTTCGCAGAACGTGAGTACCCAAAGGATTTAAATTGCCACACAATCAACAAAAGTACGATGGGTCGCAAGAACCTAAAAAATGGCTATCAGACTACCTTCAGGCAGTGCAAATACTCGGAGGAATAAGAGCAACGGCGATGCAAAGTTTGCAATTACACCTCACCGGCGCAGCACGGTCCTGGTTAAGCACTTTGCCCAACGATTCCATCGGAAGTTGGGGAGAGCTAGAATGTCAATTCGCAAGAAATTTTCGTTCAACATACAAACGTCCAGCGTCACTAGAAGAAGTCAAATCATGCATGCAGAGAAAGGGCGAAACCCTACGTTCATACATACAGCGATGTAGTATAATAAAAAAAACTCCGTGGAAGACGTCTCCGACAAGCGGGTAGTAGACGCTTTCTCGGCTGGCCTTCGCCGCTCGGATCTCGTGAAAGAATTAGGGAGAACAAGGCCTAAAACAATGTCGGAATTAATAGAGATAGCAAGCAGATTCAACAATGGAGAAGACGCTTACAACAACAAAAGGGCACGTTTACCATAAGTCGACAAAGCAAGCAGGCAAAGGCGCAGGTCTCGCAACGAGGATAGCCGCACAAGACGCAACCAAGTAGCCACAGGATATGAAAGAAGGAATGAGGAAGGCGACGAGAGCAGGGAGTACCGAGACAAAAACAGTCGCGGACGAGAAAAGGAGAAATATTCTGGCCCATCGGCGGAAGACATGCTTCATGGACCTTGCCGCATCCACTATGCGTACTTAGATGGGAAGAGAGTCTCCAACCACCTGATGAAAGACTGCAGAACATTCCTAAGGTTACAAGACTCTCTGGAGTTAAGTCAACAAGAACATCGAGGAAGTACAACCACAAGTCAAGGATATCAAGTGCAAAATAATGCAAGACATCTAGAGTCAAAGGTATACATATCCGCAATGATCCAGCCTATACCGAAGTCCAAAAAGGAGCAGAAGAGCATATCAAGGCAAATAAACTTAGCAATATCATCACCACCAGCCACTATAGAATATCTGCGATGGTCCGATCAGCCAATCAGGTTTAGTAGAGCAGATCACCCAAGGAAAGTACCCAGGCCAAGACACGCGCCAATGGTGTTAAAGGCACAAATAGGAGGATACGATATTGGGCGAGTGATGTCTACACACGCTTCTGTTCTTGTAGATAGCGTTGGGCCTCCAAGTGCAGAGGTTTGTAGAGCAGCAGCAAGTTTCCCTTAAGTGGATCACCCAAGGTTTATCGAACTCAGGGAGGAAGAGGTCAAAGTTATCACTCTCAAGCAACCCTACAATTACGATACAGAAAGTCTCTTGTGTCCCCAACACACCCAATACACTTGTCAGATGTATAGGTGCACTAGTTCGGCGAAGAGATAGTGAAATACAAGTAATAGTGATGATTATGAGTAGTAAACGTAATCTGAAATAAATATTCCTGCAAGCAAACATGTAACAAAACTGAATGTAAACAGTGTGCAAAGCTTGGAAACAAGGCCTAGAGATCATACTTTCACTAGTGGACACACTCTCAACATATATAACATAATTAAACCAATAGATACTATCATCAATATGCAACTCAAAACAATTATCCAATGGAAAACGAACACTAATCATGCATAGGGCTACGAAGCACTCCTCAAAGTTCGTATGTACCCAAACTATATTGTCCCACACTATCACCATGAACGCACTAGATGGTTCCAACAAACACCAACATTTCATAGAGACATTAACCAAAAAGATACACATGATGCGCACACTAGTCACCTTCACACCATGATACAAGGTATCTCTGGAGATTACAAATAATAAGCACGGGAGTAGCATAATATCTGAATAATAGCATCTACCAATTCAACTAGATACAAAGCTCACGATCACATAAAGATCACATCATGGGAGAGAGAGGTGAACCACATAGCTACCGGTAGAGTCCTCAGCCCCGGGGGAGAACTACTCCCTCCTCATCATAGGAGACAGCAAGGTTGATGGAGATGGCGGTGAGGTCGATGGAGACGGCGGAGACAGCGATGGAGACCGATGGAGATGGCTCCGGGGCACTTCCCCGTCCCGGCAGGGTGCCGAAACAGAGACTTCTGTCCCCCGAAATTTGTCTTCGATGGCGGCGGAGCTGCGGAACTGTTCTGGGAAAAACGCCGATTGATTTAGGGTTTTACGTCGGGAGGCTTCTTATAGGCGAAGGGGCGTCGTCAGGAGTGGACCAGGGGCTCCTCACCACAGGTGGGCGCGGCCAAAGCCTGGGCCGCGCCCCCTGGTGGTGAGGGCAGCCTCTGGCCCCTCTCCAGCTGTAACATCCCAAGATTTTATCAAATTTTGGGGGAATTTTTTTGCTTTTGTTTGAGTGCATTGATTGAAATTTCACAGGGATTTAAAAACTTTTGAGTCTATTTGAAACCTTTATTGGAAAAACTATTTTAAACTTTCTATTATTTTCTTAAGGAACCTCCTTGAGAAAAACCTAAAAATCAAAATATTATTTTCTTGCTTTTAATCAGCCTTATGCAAGCTTGCTTGCAAATGTTTGTTTTACAAAATTTACTTAATTCAATATGGGTTGCTTTTTCAAACCATATTTGAGTGTGTTTCTCAATCATTATTTTATAAACTATTATTTTACCATAATAGAAAGAATGGAGTTCAAACTCTATTTCTACTATTTTATGCAAGCAAAGCCATTAGGCAATTAAGATCTTTTATTAAAAATCTTGTTTTAATTATAAAAACATGTTTGTTACTGTTCTGTATTGCTATCTTGAATTTTAGAAACTTTACAAAGTTGGTTTGAATCATTTTGAATCAAATTTGAAAAGGTTATAAAGGAAACAAGAAAACAGAAAAAAAGGAAGAAAAGAAATTGAAAAATAGAAAAGAGGCCGAGGCAACCCTTTCGGCCCAACAGAGAAAGGAGCCCGTGGCCTGCTAACTCAACCCGAACCGGTACCCTCTGTTCTCTCTCTCGCTCGCTGACATGTGGGCCCCGACTGTCAGCTCCATCATCTCCCCTTTCTTCTCCAACGGTTTCCCTTCCCTCTCCAGTAACGTCGCCGGAGTTACTCCTGCGCCATCACCGCGCACTTATTGGCCATCAAGACCCGACCTATAATTACCCCAGCGCCTCCGCCCCCTTCTCCCTTTGCTTTCCCTCGAGTTCATCGCCTGTCCGCTGCGGAATCGCTCGACGGAGCACCGCAAACCTGCAGAGGTCTTCGGCCAAATTCCCCCTCGCTAGTGAGCCCCGCCTTCCCATCTCTTTCATGTCTTCTTCCCCTCGTCCAGGCGCACCTCCTCACGCCCTCGAATTGTTTTGTACCGCAGCAAATCGAGCGCAGCGTCGCGAACCTGAAGCTCATCGTCGCCCCGAGCACCTCCAGCCGTCCTCTGCTTCCTCCCCTGGAAAAGATCGAGGCCGCCGTGGTCACCATCGGGTTCCTCTCGTCGCGGGGAACGTCGTCGTCGACTTCATCTCCTCCGGGAACACCTGCAACGTCGCCGGCGTCCACCTCTGGCCGCGTCTCCGGTGACCTCGCTGGAAACCTAGCCCCCTAGGTGAGGATCTTCTCCAGAACCAACCAGAGCCGTCGGATCCTGTTTTAACGCATAAGATTTAATCACTTAATGAAGGGGTATCTGTTGATCTGGGCCATCCAGATCTCATTGGATCTAACGTCCCACAACGTCGATCCGACCGAACCGGTACCCTCCAATCCGATAGAGCCACGTGTCAGCCTCCAGTTCAAACTCGAGTCAAAATAGAATTTTGAATCTGATTTTAGCCAGAACTTTGAAAAATCATATCTTTCTATCTGTAGGTCCAAAAATAACAAATAATATACCGATGGAATACTTAGACCATCTAGAATCTAGCAGTACCATAAAATCTTATATTTTATGGGTTCAATTTGAAACTACTTTCAGATTGGAATCAAACCTTCTGTTAGCTGGTTAAATTCATATCTTTAGTTCTGTTAATCCAAAAATCACAAATTTGTAGTCCTTGGGATCCTCTCAACTTGCAGAACATCATAGGATCAAGAAAATCCAAATTTGATACGTGCACACGCTTTGTGCATTCAAATCTATCCAAATCACTAATTTGATCTTAGTTTGAATTCTACAACTTATTTTGGAATGAATCCACTTGCAGTGACTTTGTATTACTGCAAGCTATCCAGTAGTGTCACATCTTATTTTTCTTGAGCCACTTCACAATTATTCAAATTCTAATATGAGGATTTGAGTAATTTCTACTATAGGAATAAAACTAATTCTTTTAGCAATGTTCCCTTCTACTTTAGTGAATCCTATATTCATACCTAGTCATCAATGTTATCTAAACAACATCTTGATCAAGATCATATTTACTTAGACCTATCTTGCATAGTACTCACTTATTCAAATTACAAATGTGTCATTTGAGTAAAGTGTGATACTTTCAATCTTAGTTTCTACCTTTGCTACTATGGTATTGATCAAATCAACATCATAGTACTTAACCCAATCCCATTTACTCATTAGGAACCTTAAGCCATGTTTCAAACATCATCTATACATATCCGTTACCTATAGCCATTCACTCATGTCTACTCAATCTTAGCCTTGCATTGAACTATTCAATTTGTATTTGAGTTAATTAAGTACTTCAATGTTATAAGAAACCCTAGCCTAAGCTTAAGTGTAATATATACTATTTAAGAATAATTGTTGTCACAACTATTCAAGAGTATTGCTATTGCACTATTTTGTCTCTTATGTGATTTACCCACATGAGATATTCCAAGATTCAATATGCTTTGATAAAGCATAAAGACCTCACTCATTATACCTTGTCTAAATTCATATATATTCAAATTGCAATTGTGCTACTTGAGTAGAATATGAATTCATCCCAAACCTAGATCGTATTAATGTGGAGTTGTTATAGCCCATACCATAGTATGTGTCATACACCATGTTGATCAATGAACCATTTGAGCCATGTCCTCAAATATCAACCATTCATACCCAATCCAATGCCTACTTAATCTTGTCTCTATGTATTGAACTATTCAATCTGCAAATAAGTTGATTGAGTAACCCAATACTTCCTAAATCTTTACCCAATGTCTAAGTGTTATACATACCATTTAAGAGTAACTGTTGTCACATTTGCACAAATAGTATGGTTGTGCAACACTTGACCCTCGTGTGATGTAGTTCACATGAGTTATTCCAAGTTTCATCTATGCCTTGATAAAGCATAAAAACTTCACCAATTATATATTGCCTAGACCAATCATCTCTCCAATCATATTGACCCTTCCCAACTAAGCTCTTAAATTCATATCTCACAATACATGATCTTTACCTCACCCTTCTTGTCATAACATCTCAATAAAACTAAATTGTTAAACAAACACCTTTCTTTTATCTGATTAGTTTGCTTGTGTGGAATGATTTGTTTATGCGATGCTTTTTCTTGCGCTATAGTTTTTGCGAAGAGCTATGTGCTTAGTTGAGAGAAGTGAAGGACCGTGATCTTCAACAGGCAAGTGACACACATGTCCCTTTACCTATTTTACTACTGCATTAGTGTGTTTCAGTAGTATGCATGATAGGTTAAATGTTCAACTGTTTTATCAAATGCTTAGATCCTAGTAGTGTGTAGCTATCCTCAAACCCCACCTGTTAGGATGCTAAATACTTTGAAAAATATTGATGCCATGCTATGATCACTTGATAAAGGTGTTTTGTGAACAAAATTAAGAACTTCAACTAAAATGAAACACCTGGGTGGATTGGTTTGATAAGAGGCGGCGAAGTAGGTGGGTTCTGGGACGCATGCCTCGTCAAGAGGATGTGGGTTCAGAATGCCGCTCGGGATGGCCACCCAGGAACAAAGAGGTTAACATGTCTTCCATGCTTAGAGTGCTTCCAGTGCAGCCTTATGACATTATGGGCTCTGTCTTGACTGATTAGATGTGGGAGAGCAACTTGTGTGCAAGAAGTGGTGGTAGTTGAATTGTAGGTTGGGAACGGAGCTTGCTAAGTTAGTTGCCCTCTCCTTCTAAAAGGTCTCGTTTCATTTTATGTATGGGCATAAAATGAATCGTAAGGTGAAAGTGCACAACCCTTGCAAGGTGTTTAAACTAATCGATTAGCCGTGTCCTCGGTTAAGGACAATTGAGTCTCTAGACATGGAATGAACGGAAGAATCTCATCACCTTTTCTAAATAAATAAATCTTTGTCTAGAAACCCTTAGGTAGGAACTAAGGACCATACACTCCGAGGGGTGGTGGTGCCTGAGGTTCCGACTTTGTCGAATTTCGCCTAGCGCTACATACCTAGCTAGTATGTGGTAGTTGGGGGTTATTTCGACCCTTGAAAATTTAAAACTTTGAAAGAAGGTTGTATGAAAGTTTTATATGATAAAATTGGCTTTATGCAAATCAGCCTTTGAGATCCACTAGCCAAATATTCATGTAGATAGACTCCTCATAACATCCACCAAATATGTGTCATTTGCCAGTACATCGTTGTACTGACCCCTTTGGGGCTGCATATTCAACATGCAGGTTTTATTTCGAGTAAGGAACCAGGATTAGGATCTCGAGCTTACATTCCAACATGGCTGCCTGTGGCACGTGATGAAGATGGAGGCACCTTGCCACCTTGTTTTTCCCGCTGTGTATCTATAAGAATTGAATACTTTGTATCTGGATCCACGTTGTAATCTTGATACTATGCAATGAATATTTCATTTTGTTCTGTGGTGCTATCATTGATCCAGGGAATAGCACTTAACACAGATGTTCCACCTTGATCCCAAGGTTGGGGCATTACACTAGCTCCCGTTTGGTCCTCGTCCTTCGTCCGGGAAAAATAAGACTTCTGGAACTTGTTTCGTCCAATTCCGAGAATATTTCCTGTGTAGCTTTTCTGAAACACAAAAACAGCAGAAAATAGGGAACTGGCACTGTGGCATCTTGTTAGTAGGTTAGTCCATTACTTCGAAGTCGAGTTTTTCCCTTCTGTAATTTTGCCGATTTCCGAAGCAAACATTGAGTGCTATTCAACCAAGTGGATAATTAGCACTCCCTGGGACTATTCCGTGAAAGGAGCAATCAGTTGGCTTCAGGAACTCTAATGAAATGTGCATTGCCCATAGGGTTTTTGCGTAGATTATATTTATCCCACTTCTTGCATCCATGAATATTCTGTCGACATCGTACGTGCCTATTTGAGCTTTGAGTACCAGGGGCGCATTTCCTGGCCGAGGTACTGTTATTGGGTGATCTTCTCTGTTGAATTCTATTGGTTGCTCTGACCAATGTAGAGATATTCCGTTGTTGCTGGAGGTGAAGTTATTGCGAGGTTGACTTCTCGAGTTATGCTTTTCTCCTCTTTGTTCGACTTGGGCACTGGATGTATCATTGATGTAATGTGCCCTTTAGATGGAACATATCCTTCGTCGTCGTCGCGTCCCTGGTTTGATTGGTCTTGGCCCTTGGGAGCTCCACTGTTTCCTTGTTGGGTTGTAGGTGCGTTGCTTGTGTTTCCCTCGTATCCCTGGCGTTTTGCCTTGGCTTGCTTGTTAAGTACTGCTTCTTGTAGTTTCAAGAACATAGTGCAATCTTTTATTGCATGTTTGGATACTCGTTTCCCATCAAAAAACGCAGAGTGAATATGACATGGTCCGTTGAGCATATCTTCTGGTGATGGGTTGTACTCTCTGGATTCCCTTGGCGGAAACTTTTTGTAATCTTCTTTGCCATAGCTATGGTATCCCGAACTTTTACGATCATTGCCTTGGTAGCTGTTATCTTTATATCCTGCGGCTACTTGGCTGTGGGAGCTGTAATTGTCGTAATTGTGGGATCTTCTCCTTTGACCTCCATATCTGTTTCCTCTACCATCATCTGGCGATCGCGTGCGTTTATTGTTGCACGCATCTTCTCCATCTGCGAATCTGTTTGCCACATCCATTAGATCTGATACTGTTTTCGGCTTGATTCTGCCCATCTCTTCGACTAGGTCTCCTCGTTGTAACCCAACTTCGACTGCCGAGACTTCGACTGCCGAATTTTTGATTATACTCCACCTTTGGATATATGCTCTTAATGTCTCCCCACGTTACTGCACGCAGGCTTTGACTTCTTCTATGGATGCTGGCCGCTTGTATGTCGATTTGAAGTTACTTGTAAATTGTTTTGTGAGCTCCTCCCAGCTTCCAATTGTTTTCTTTCTTAGTTTGCTTAACCATGACCTTGCTGCACCGGTGAGGTGTAATTGCAAACTTTGCATTGTTGTTTCCCTAGTTCCTCCTAATAGTTTTACTGCTTGTAGATAATCTGAAAGCCATGACTATGGCTCCTGAGATCCGTCGTACTTTTGTTGGTCATGGGGTAATTTGAAGCCTTTGGGTACTGGCGTGATGCAAACCCGACGGGTAAAGCATGGCGCCCCCATCTCCTTTTCATCGTCTTCGTAGTCATATGTTCTGTTGGGAGTTCTGGATCGTCGGGTTCCTTTGTTTTTTGGACTATTGTATCATCCTGGTGACGGCGTCCTATATCGGCGACTTCCACTTCTATGCCGAGGACTGTTGTGACGGCGTGGTGATCTTGGTTTATGGGTTCCTTTGTTGCGATATGCCTCCTCCTCTTTTGCTGATAATTTGTTGCCTACCATCTTCAATCCATTTAACGCTGCTCGGTGCATATGTTCCCTCGGGTCTCCTGGATTTGGTCGTGTTGTATGCAGGTATGCTTGAGCTGCCACCAATGCTGCTTCAGGAGTTTTTGGTATAATATTTCCTTGCTCGTCGACCGATAGGAAGGATGAGTCGAGGTTTTTCGAGATACTTTGCCTTTTTGAGTACTCGAGATTCTCATATCTTGATCCATGTCGATGATGCCTTCTATTTGTGTACGATGCGTCACTACGTGCTCTGCGAGCAGCATCGCTTGCTGCAATGGCTGAGTCCTTCCTTTTCTGTATTTCAATCCTCTCCTATGCTAATTGCTTTGCCTGTTGCCTTAGGGCGTAATGGTATCCCAAAAGCATGTTTTGGCTGGAATTTGTTGGTATTGGCGTGTCATGCTCCACGACTGTCTTGATTGCTCTCCACTCATCGGCTAATAGTCGAACTTTTACCCTTGTTGCGAGGGAGTCAGCGGTTTCTCCTTCT
Source organism: Dactylis glomerata (assembly GCA_007115705.1). Lineage (NCBI taxonomy): Eukaryota > Viridiplantae > Streptophyta > Magnoliopsida > Poales > Poaceae > Dactylis > Dactylis glomerata. Next base: position 43,916 of record QXEO01000751.1, read on the forward strand.
CCTAAGTGATTTGCCCCTTTGTTTATGTTTGCTGGATTAAGCACTGGGTTGTTGTTGTCGTCGAGTTCTTCTGAATTATCTCCTATGATGGCGAGTATCTGGTATCGATTGTCGAGTTTGCTATTGTGACTTGAGAAGATCGAGTTGTCATCTTCAGAAAGTTCTAGTCCCGTCTTCCAGGTGTCTGTTGATTGATCTGAGGTGTCATCGTGGCAGATCATGAGATCTTCGAGTTGCACTTCTAAGTCAAAATTCTCCATGGTTTCGTCGCCTCCTGCGATTTTTCCTTCTTCTGCTTCTGTCAAGCTGACCGGCGAGTTTACCTCGCTGGAAGAGCCTTCTGATGATTCTGACATTGCTACTGCCCCGGGTTCACTTGCCGACGGACCCGTTTTCGTCGGATCTGAAAGGCGAATTGAACCAAGTGATCCGACAAAAAAGTTTAAACTTCCGATCGTTAACTCCATATCTTGATCCATGCTCTCGAACACTTGCGAGAAACTTGACTGGTGAGGTTGAAAATCGACGGTTCCGAAGGGTATTTGAATTTCGTCGACTTGCGGATTGCTGTTGGCTAAAAGTGAAAAAGCCGTCGAATTCATGATTCCAACGCCCAGAGTCCCCACGGTCGGTGCCAATTGATGAGGGTTAAACTCGACAAATGTCCTAGATGAAGGACTTAGGATCGGGGAGATAGGGCGTCGGATGAACTCGAAGGTAAATTCAGTCAAACAAGGTGGCTATGAAAGTAAACGTGGGGTCGAACCTGGCTTGCTTTCAATCTGTCCCACACCGTCCCCTCCTGGCCCCTATATATAGGTGGCCAGGTCTCGAGGATCGGGTGGGATCCGACACATATTACAATATCGACATACGACATGAACTCGTATTTCGACTAGTATTATAATTGGGCCTAGCTTAACGGGCCTCAGGGGTACTTAACTGACGGGCTCTATTATCCATACCCTTGTCAATAACTATCACATAAAACGTCCCTATCATGAGCTACATGCACAAAAGAATTTATACTCCCCACATGAACAATCATAGTAGGAGCAAATTCAACAAAATTATTCCCATCACCATAATCATCAAAAATAGGAGACATATTGTAATCATACCTTGTTTCCTCCTCAATAGTAGGTGAACTGAAAATATTATACTCATCATTGTAATCATCATAAGCAATAGAATAGGTATCTTCCAAAGCGTGTTCATTTGTAAACATATCATCATTGAAAGGAACATGGATAGCACTAATGGTACAACAATTATGAACCTTATAATTTTCAGAATCGGTACCAAAAAGATTTTCAATATCAAAAGTAGAGTGATTTTCCCAATCATGATCACTAACATAAGTAATAGGCATAAGAACACCATCAAGTTCAGACTCATTAAAAATTATAATAGGAGCAACATGCTTAGGGGAAGATATCGTTTCCTATCTCCTTTTACTCCTCTTATTCTTCTTCTTCTTACTCTCTTCTTTAGGAGGGAGAGGCTTGAAAGGGAGCTTCTCCACATAATCTGGTTTACTGACAGAAACGACAGAAGAAACTTTGGAGGATTCCTCCTCTCTATTAATAAGATGGAAACATATATTAGTCCTATCATAGCTTGGCAAAACATCATGTTTTATAACATTTTGTATGTAAGTATTTGCGATGCAATCTTTAACACAATAAAGACGACAACCCTGCAGGATGCTAATATTTTTAAAAGTGCTCATATCTACAAAAGAAGTTTTTCTAGATAACTCTTCACATCCCAAAAATAAAGTCAGCTCGTCATGCTGATTGAGAGTGATCTTGTCATCACAATACAAACTTGCGGTACTCATTCGATTAGAAAGGTCACTGACGAGGGTTAACTCGACAAATGTCCAATATGAAGGACTTAGGATCGGGGGAATAGGGCGTCGGATGAACTCGAAGGTAAAATCAGTCAAACAAGGCATGTATCGAAAGTAAACGTAGGGTGGATTTTGGCTTACTCTCAATCTGTCCCCCACCGTCCTCTCCTGACCCCTATATATAGGTGGCCAGGTCTCAAGGTATGGGAGGGGTCCGATATAGATTACAATATCGATATACGACATGAAATCGTATTTCGACTAGGATTACACTTGGGCCTAGCTTAACGGGCCTCAGGGGTGCTCAACTAATGGGCTCTATTATCTATACCCTTGTCAGTAGCCCCCGAGATTCTACCAAAATTGTAGATTCAGGTTGAATCTCAAATCTTCAAATCTTCGACTTGATCAATCTTTTCGACTTCTCATTCTCCCTGTACTCAAAATAAACAACTTTCATTATATTATCTTGCAAGGGGTTTTGATGAACAAGCCTGACAACTCTGACGGATCAAGAGGTCAGTTAATTGCCGGAACAGATACTTGTCACCTACTTCAAATTCAATCCCCTTGGACTTGAATCCAGGAAACTGGTCAAACCCATTCTATTGCCGCATTTAGGACTTACAAAGAATGGGTCCCAGTGGTTATCAGGGTACCCAGTGCGTCCACCAGGATTTTCTTCGCATCGTAGACATAGATAATTACTAGCAGAGCGCATTCATGTGCGTATATCAGGCCACACAGGACGGATCCTAGGGTCTTACCTTCACGATATGTTTCAATCATGGCATTCGAGTTTTGTCGCGATGACGCAACTTGAGAATTTATATGTCGCAGCCTTGTTTGACTGTTGGAATATACAAGATATTCGAGTTGTTCTTTTATAGATAAAATGGCTCCCAATGGGAGTGATCGACCTTTATTTTGTCGACAATGAAGTCGCAGTTTTGTTGTCAATTGAAAGTAAACAATTGCACAAGTAGCCCCCGAGGCTATGGACGGATACTTGTAGCCGATCATAGTCTCACCTTTCTCCTTCTCTTCTTGTTGAGTTCTTTTCTCAAATTTGCCTTTTTGTTTTTATCGGGTGCGCGGTCAGCGTTCCCGATGGGAGTAGCCCCCGAGGCTATAGCCAAAAAAAATTCGGGTATAGGCTCAAAATATAATATTGTCGCCTAATAGCTTGCCTCTTGTGATAGTCTCGGCACAATCGTGCTTTAAATATTCATTCTACTCTTTCTGATGATATGAGCCCCCGAGTCTGTGACGAGGTGCGGTTTGCTCCTTGACATATTTTCTGTTTTTTATTTATTCATACTGTATTTTTCTCCTTTATGTCTTTGCCCTTCTTGCCGTCTTATCTTCTGCTCGGGGCTAAATATAAAAGCCCATAGATGCACTTGGACCTTTAATTTGCAAAGGCCCATGAAGGTTTGCTTATAAATAAAACGTCTTGGCTTAGGAAAAAACCCTAATTCTTTCATTACTATCTTCCTCCGCCGCATCATCTTCCTCCTCCTCATCTCATCTAGGGTTTTTCCTCCCCGCATTTGTCTCCATGGCCGATGCAGGTGGATCGCGTCTGAACATCGATGCTCTGATGGAGAAGCGAGGTCGCGGCCGCCCTCGTGGCAGTAAGAACAAGTCCACAGGCCTTGCTGCGGTAGCCTCGTCGTCCGCTCCTGCAAAGCGGCGCCCTGGCCGCCCTGTGGAAAGCAAAAATAAGCCCAAGGTTTCATCTGCTGCACCAGGTCCGAGCGCCCCGCCTCATAATGCTTCTCCTCCTCCTCCGCCAAAAATGTACTCCTTCTTTTGCATTGCTGGTGCCCAATGCCGCGAGATTCAGCGGGTACCACTGAAGTTCACCAAGTTCATGGATGGACGGGATCTGCGGGAAGCAGTTCTTCGCGAACACTCTGGAGGAGGAACTCCTTATGAGGTGGAGGTCTAGTACGACGGAGATGGTGAGATGTACTTCAAGGGTGGCTGGCCTTAGTTTGCAGAAGATCATGACCTCCATCAAGGTTTCTTCATGACCTTTGACTACCACTGCGGTATGTCAAAGTTTGATGTGAAGATCTACGACTGCACTCAGTGCCAGAAGGAGTACGAAGCTGAAGTTCACTTTCAGTAGATACTCTTTTTATGCAATCTCCTGTTCTGTTTATCTTTTTGTGTGTTCTATGTAATAAGTACCTCGTGATGAATTTTATTTTATGTCATCTCTATTAATAGACCATGGGAACAAAATCGTCGTTCCGAGGTGTGCTTTTGATGTATTGTCGGGTGATGCAGCCGAGTAAATGACCGGCCAGTTTGAAAACCCCAAGAGCAAGGTGTGATGAATATAGCAGCAAGTTTTTCCCTCAGTAAGAAACCAAGGTTATCAATCCAGTAGGAGGGAGACAAATGACCGAAGGTGATGCCCACTAGTTGCGTGATGCTCTAACAAGGGCACCGTTAACGATAACTTGTTAGCGCGTCTTCAACCAGTAGCAACGTGGAACCTGCACACAACACAACCAAATACTTTGTTCCCAACTTACGATGAGGTTGTCAATCTCACCGGTTTGCTTGAAACAAAGGTATGAGCGTATCGAGTGGAAAGTGATAATAGTATGCGAGTAAAGTGAACAGTGGGAGTAAAGTAAACAGGTGATAGCAATATAAAGGAAATAGGACCAGGGTCCACAGTTCACTAGTGGTGTCTCTCCATAAGATAAAATAATACATGCTGGGTAAACAAATTACAGTTGGGCAATTGATAGAATAAAGACAACGTGCATATGTCGAGAGGATCACTATGAGATTTACTCTGGGCATTACAACAAGATCCATAGACCGCCATCCAACTGCATCTATGACTAATAATCCACTTGTGGCGAATCAATCCGAGAACTCCACAAGTATTAAGTTGCGAACAACAGATAATTGCATTAAGCAAAGTGTGTAATGTAAACAAAGCATATGCCCTCGAGCATATGAATGTTGTTTTCCCCCTAGTAGCAACAGCACATCTACAACCTTAGAGGTTTCTGTCACTCCCCCAGATTAAATAGAGGCATGAACCCACTATCGAGCATAAATACCCCCTCTTGGAGTCACTAGCAACTACTCGGCCAAGATAGCTACTAACAACGGAGAGCATGCAAGATCATAAACAACATAGAGATAACAAAAGATAAAATTCAGTACTTCAACTCAATCATAACACCAATATTCATCGGATCCCAACAAACTCAACATGTAGAATTACATAACGGTGATCTCAATCATGTAAGGCAGCTCATGAGATCTAAACATGAAGCACATGGTGGAGAAGACAACCATCTAGCTACTGCTATGGACCCATAGTCCAAGGTAGACTACTCACTCATCGCTCCGGAGGCAAGCATGGCGATGAAGAAGACCTCCGGTGGCGATTCCCCTCTCCAGCAGGGTGCCGGGAAGAGCTTCTGGACCCTCCCGATCTTCGGGTCGACGGCGGCGACGGATCGCGATATGTTCTGGAAAAGTGATCGGGTTTTTAGGTTTTTCCCGTCGGGGGGTCTTTATAGGCGAAGGGGCATCGTCAGGAGTGGACCAAGGCGGTCTCACACATAGGGGGTGCGGCCAGGGCCTAGGCCGCGCCGCCCTGGTGTGTGGGGCCCTTGTGGCCCCACTCCGCCTCCTCTTCGGTTCTCTGGAAGCTTCGGTGAAATTCTGGGTGACTGGCTTTGGTTTCGTCCAATTCCGAGAATATTTCCTGTGTAACTTTTCTGAAACACAAAAACTGCAGAAAACAGGGAACTAGCACTATAGCGACTTGTTAATAGGTTAGTTCCGGAAAATGCATAAAAGTACCACGAAGTGTAATGAAACACTAAGCAAATGGTGTAAAAACAAGCATGGATCATCAAAAATTATGGATACGTTTGAGACGTATCAACATCCCCAAGCTTAACTCCTGCTCGTCCTCGAGTAGGTAAGTGATAACAAAAGAAATAATTTTTGAGGTGACATGCACCTACACAATCTTAATCATGTATGTAAGCGTTGTGCGCTGGGATCAAAAGAACTTAAAACATGGGCATGAAAGATATAATCTTGATAGAAGAAACTTAGCAACCATGTTATAACATGAAAATGAACACAAACAAAAGATCATGAAAATGAAACAATGAAAGTCAAACGTGTGTTCAAATCATAAGGAAAAACATACAAATGGTTTTCAGCTTGTCCTTCATGGAGAGAAAAACATAAATGCATAGGACACCTTCAAGTTTAAGAGGGCAACTAGATACAAATAATTTAAGAACAAGTGAAACCAACAATATGAATCAATCAATGAAAACTTTGGGACAATGCACATTATACTCAGAATGACAACTATGCTCACTTAATGGTGCATAAAGGTAGAAGGTGGTGAATCAACATAAAAGTAAAAGAAAGGCCCTTCGCGGAGGGAAGCAGTGATTAAACATGTGCTAGAGCTTTTCATTTGTAAAACAGAGGGATAAAACTTGAGTTTTGAGAGGTGGTTGCTTTTGTCAACGACTAGCAATGGGGTTCTTACTATCTTCCATACAAAAATGAAGCAAGTTTTTGGGAGAGAGATTGGGACTTTTTGTGCTCTTTTTATAAAACTTGGCACTCCTCCCCACCTTTTTTCCTTTCTCAAACCATGGCTAACCGATTCCATCGGGTGCCCACCAACATTCACATACCATGGAGGAGTGCCTTTTTTTCTTTCTTTTTTTTCTTTTTTTTTCTTTTTGGAATAAGACAATATGGAAGATAGCAAATCCGAACACTACGTCCCCATGAGCTGAAACAGTGTCACAAAACGAGAAGTATTTTGAAGGTTTTGAAAGGTAGCACATGAAAATTTACTTGGAATGGCTTACAAATACCATGCAGACGAATTTATAGTGCACACAATGGCAAACTTGGTTTTTAGGAGTTGGATGCACGAGTAGAGCTCATACTCAGTACAAAATGAAGGCTAGCAAAAGACTGGGAGCAACCAACTAAGAGAGCAATAACGGCCATAATCATGCAAAGCGACAAAGCGACATTAAAGGAAGCATAAGATGGCATCAAAAGTCAAAAACTAAATGATCATAGAGGCTATAGGCGACTTATTTTTGTAGTCAACAGGGGGTAAGCATGCGCCAAGTCAACCCAAATAAAGCATCAAGGAGAAAACCAAAATAATGCTTCCAAACGATAAAAACAACGCATGATTTTTTCAAAGGCTCATTAAGCAATCTCAGTTATTTGAGACAAGTCATGCTACAGCAAAACCACTAAGCATACTATCAAAAAGACATCAAGCATGACATGAAAAAGTCTAAATCGCAGTCTACACAAGCTCCTTCTTGTACCACTTTTTTGCATAAAGCTTTTTCTCTTTTCCAACACCATTCAAACTTTTTATAAACACCTCTTTTGATGAAAACCAATAAGGATCAGAGGAAAAAATACACCTTGATAAAAAGATATAACAAGATCTGAACACATATCAAGGTGAAAATCGAAAGCTAAACGCAGTTCTAGAAAAAGAGAACACTCGTTGAAACGAATAGAGTGAAAATCGGAGTGTTCTTGGCAAATGAAAAGCAAGGCAACTTCTCCAAAAGAAATTTTTTGGGGTCCAACCATTTATTGCAGCAAACAAAACTAAACTAAACTGAAAACTAAAAACAACTGACGCTCCAAGAAAAACGCATAATGCATGAAGCAATAAAAATATAGTGTCTTGAAAGGTGACCTGATTTTTGCCGATGAAGAAGGGGTGCCTCGGGGGCATCCCCAAGCTTTGACGCTTGTACTTCTTTGATATTTCTTGGGGTGATGCATGGGCATACCCAAGCTTGAGCTTTTGTCCATTCTTCAACTCATCTCATCACTCTCCGATCCCTACACTTGAAAACTTCCTTCATACAAAACTAAACACAAATCTATTAGCAACATTAGTGTAAGCATAACATGGAATCAGCCCTTTTTGCTTCAGGTTTCAACCTAAAACCACCACATATAAAGCATATACTACTGTAGCAACTTCCCCAAAAGTTCCGTGATCAAAAGAACTCAAAAAGAAAGCGATAAAGCGGCAAACGCAAATATTGGCAGAAATCTGTCAACATAGAACAGCTGACAAAGGTCGAATTTTTGAGGGGTTTTCTGTTATTCAAATCAAAAAGTGTTCATCTAATGAAAGTTTGGATATAACCTGGGGCATATGCACAAGAAATCTCAGGTCCAAAAGATATACAGAGAATTTTCACGAATTTGTACGGTGCAGCACCGAAAACTGTTTCAGGACAGCAACATCCCCAAATCTTACCTCGCTCAAATTAGAGGCTTCTCTTGGCACAAAAACGAAATAAAAAGGATAAGGAGATGTCATTACAGTAGTAATAACTTCCAAGACTCAAATAAAAGAAAAAGAACTGAATGTCAAAACATTGGGTTATCTCCCAAGAGTGCTTTTCTTTAACGCCTTTGAATGGAGCTCACATAAGAAATATGAATGGAAGCCAAAAAGAGCATCAAGGAGCAAATATAAAACACATTTAAGTCTAAACCACTTCCTATGCATAGGAATCTTGTAAGAAAATAAATAAAAGAAGCATATAGTCACAAGTACTAGTTGAATGCCCATGCGTTGCCACGGCTCATAAGATTTATGCTGTCAAATATTTCTCTGTATCGCTAAAATAATTAACCTTATATTTTTAATTTATCAGATATGGTTCTAGGATTTCTATTTTTACATATGTTTCAGGTTAGCATTTTACTGTAATATCCATGTGACGTGAGTAATGAAAAATTAACATTCTCATCCATTAATTCACGGTTTCTATTTATTTGCAAGTACATACACATGTAACTTTCATTTAATAATTGCGTGTACAGTAGATTGCTAAAATATTAATTTACAACTGAATCCTACAAGGCAGCTTAACCAATAACCTGCGCCTATACAATCCAAACAAATGAATAGATCAGTAACTAAATACAATGATTCATAATATGGGCGAGGCATTGCGATAGATTCAGCGCACGGGGTGTTTCGCCTAGCTGCGAGGCTTGCATTGCGTTGAGCCCGCAACGCCTGCCTCTCCTCCGGAGGTATGCTTTGTCGACGTGCTCTTCGGCGGGCGTTCACCTCTTGCTTCTCCTCAGATGGCTTATTTTTACTGCCCTCTCTTCTTTTTTGCATTCATCTCTTGCTTCTGATCAGCTGTTAGATTTTGCCTGGTTGCCCTTTGTCTTGCATTTCTCTCTTTGATACTTTTATTTTATCTGGCTGCTCTTCGGCGTGCATTCACTTCCTCTCTTTGCTCGGATGTTATCCTATCTCGCCATGCCTTATAACGGTCCCGCCTCAGTTGATTTTTATCGCATGTAACGCTTACATCTGAAGTAGTATGTTGAGCTGTACTTGGTGTTCCATGAAGTGTTCTAGAGCTTTTTGCAAGGCCTATTCAACCCAAGCTTCAAATCAATGCCTTAATAAATCTTAATTTTTAGTTGTAGACAACCAATACTCCAATGGAAAAAGTTGTGGAAAAGATGATACCACATGCTCTATTGGCTCCAGGGCTGTAAGAGTACATGCAACGGGAAGCATTGTACCTATTTGGGTGGAAGATTCACATCTAAACATACCAGACGATTGTTCCACAATAACTGTTAAGATTGCTTGGTTAAAAACTGTAAATTAGACCTTATGTCTTCACATTTTATTGGAAAATACATACCTTGTTTCCCCTTGTCAGACGAGAGCTTTAAATCGTGTGCCATCTTATGGGAAAATGTTGCAGTGAACAAGACTAATGACCTTACCTTCAGGACCTTGGTTCATAACAGACAAAGAAAAATAGTGAATGCTACCATTTCGCAATCAAGATTTGACATGGGAGAACTCAAACAAAAAGGAAAATTTAAATAACATTAGTACAAAATTAATGGTATCGAGATAATGATCAACTACCTCTGAACCTTCAACATTGTAGTTTATAAACAAAGAAATTATTATTTCTACCATTTTATGCAACCATTTACCTACTTGTGCAATTTGTGTTCTGTCTCCACGTTATTCAACACTAATGCAGGTATATACTATGATAACCAGCATGATAAATGGTCAAAAACTCTGAAAGCCATGCATAACCTTGCCACCATAGGTATACTCGAAGTATTGTCAGCTTAGTATAATTTCTGTACTTGACAACTAACTTCAGACTACAGAAGAACGTTTCTGGTTAAAATATTAGCATATTGCAGTATACAACAGCAGACTACACACAAAAAAGGAAATCCTTTTACCAAACCAGTGCTAAGTGGCCAACTGGCCATAGCTGGAACGAACCCATTACCAGCGAAGTAGAGGACTTTAAGGTAGAAATCACGTTTATGATAGATATAAAACATGTGTCTTCTAAGCCCCTGTAAATTGCATCTGTAGGGGAATGAAACACATCAAAGCAAGCTAAATCGTAGCTCTATGTTCCGGAGATTACCTTGCATTCTAATGTCGTGTTGCCGACGGCTGTCTCCACCAAATCACGTGCCTAGTCTGCAGAGACAGCGGCAAAGGGCCAGGAGGTGAACCGGAAGTTGGCTGTGAGCATGTGTCGCTGGACTCGTACTGGATCAGGAAACGCCTGAACGCTGCCGCCATCCACCGTTTGATCCAGGCCTGGACCCATCTTTGGCTCCGTACTAAACCGCGGACAGCGCTCTAGCGCGGCGGCGAGCTAACCCTAGCTTTAGCCTCTGTCAAACCACGCGCTGGGGGTCGAAAAGAAAGAGAATGATTCGGTAACGTATACTGTAAAAGAACCGGGGTAGCCTTTAGCGATGGAATAAGGTGACATACCAGATGGGCTCTGCCGGGAACAGACGGCCCGGCTAACGTTGACGACGACGTACCTACCACGACTAACCATCACGACCGCAAGTTTCAATTTAATAGTATAGATAGATATGGGTAGATAAAACAAGAGCAACTTTGGAACTTTCAATATAAAGAGAGGTGTTTTAGTAATATGAGAATTCCAACAACCATATTTTCCTCTCTCATAATAATTTTTAGTAGCATCATGAACAAACTCAACAATATAAATATCACACTCACCTTCCTTTGTTAAGCATGTAGGGCGATCAAATAAGGTATTAGTTAAAGAGTTACTCTTATTGGGAGGTAGACATGGGTAGCTCCATTCTTCCTCCTCTTGGTCATCACTCTCCTCCTCTTTTTCATCCAATGAGCTTCCAGTTTCAGCAATTTCTTCTTCCATAGGCTCCTGCAAGGCATTAGTCTCTTCCGTTGGAGAGCATCTATTAAGGTATTTAAGAATATAGCCATTTTCTTCCTTGTAATTATCAAAGCAAAATGTGAGTATATCATAAACCTCATATTTATAAGGTGCATCATCAGTATTTTCAAGCAAATAAGCAAGTTCAAATGCACCCTTCCAAGCAATAAATTCTTCAATTTGTTCCACATCATAAAAGTCATAATTTCCATTAATATAAGAAGATATGGTAACATCATCATTATACTCACATTGAAAAGGGAGGTGTTTATACCTCCTACAGCAACAAGATCTATCAAAGCAATAAGTAACATTATAAGTAGAGCACACGTTTCTAGCAATGATATACAATCTATTGATTTGTTCCCATAAGTGTTTCCCTTTTTGTGTTCCTCATAATAATTTTGTTGCTCTTCCGTGAACCCACCTTGCCAAAAAGATTTAGTTTCAAAGAAACCAACCACTGATAGAAAGCATGATAAAGCAAGACAATAACAGACCAACAAAAATAACAACTACAAAGGATTCTAATTTTTTTGGGTTTTTGATAAAGCAATGCAAGTAAAAATAAAGTAAAGCAAAACTTAAAACAAAGTAAAGGATGTGCGTGCAAAAACTCCCCTTGCAGAAGTCTTCTTCCTCCCCGGCAACGGCGCCAGAAAAAAGCTTGATGCAGCCGAGTAAATGACCGGCCAGTTGGAAAACCCCAAGAGCAAGGTGTGATGAATATAGCAGCAAGTTTTTCCCTCAGTAAGAAACCAAGGTTATCAATCCAGTAGGAGGGAGACAAACGACCAAAGGTGATGCCCACTAGCTGCGTGATGCTCTAACAAGGGCACCGTTCATGATAACTTGTTAGCGCGTCTTTAACCAGTAGCAACGTGGAACCTGCACACAACACAACCAAATACTTTGTTCCCAACTTACGATGAGGTTGTCAATCTCACCGGTTTGCTTGAATCAAAGGTATGAGCATATAGAGTGGAAAGTGATAATAGTATGCGAGTAAAGTAAATAGGTGATAGCAATATAAAGGAAATAGGACCGGGGTCCACAGTTCACTAGTGGTGTCTCTCCATAAGATAAAATAATACATGCTGGGTAAACAAATTATAGTTGGGCAATTGATAGAATAAAGACAACGTGCATATGTCGAGAGGATCACTATGAGATTTACTCTGGGCATTACAACAAGATACATATACCGCCATCCAACTGCATCTATGACTAATAATCCACTTGTGGCGAATCAATCTGAGAACTCCACAAGTATTAAGTTGCGAACAACAGATAATTGCATTAAGCAAAGTGTGTAATGTAAACAAAGCATATGCCCTCGAGCATATGAATGTTGTTTTCCCCCTAGTAGCAATAGCACATCTACAACCTTAGAGGTTTCTGTCACTCTTCCAGAATAAATAGAGGCATGAACCCACTATCGAGCATAAATACCCCCTCTTGGAGTCACTAGCAACTACTCGGCCAAGATAGCTAATAACAACGGAGAGCATGCAAGATCATAAACAATATAGAGATAACAAAATATAAAATTCAGTACTTCAACTCAATCATAACACCAATATTCATCGGATCCCAACAAACTCAACATGTAGAATTACATAATGGTGATCTCAATCATGTAAGGCAGCTCATGAGATCTAAACATGAAGCACATGGTGGATAAGACAACCATCTAGCTACTGCTATGGACCCATAGTCCAATGTAGGCTACTTGCTCATCGCTCCGGAGGCAAGCATGGCGATGAAGAAGACCTCTGGTGATGATTCCCCTCTCCGGTAGGGTGCCGGGAAGAGCTTGTGGACCCTCCCGATCTTCGAGTCGATGGCGGCGGCGGATCGCGATGTGTTCTGGAAAAGTGATCGGGTTTTTAGGTTTTTCCCGTCGGGGGGTCTTTATAGGCGAAGGGGCATCGTCAGGAGTGGACCGAGGCGGTCTCACACATAGGGGGCGTGGCCAGGGCCTGGGCCATGCCGCCCTGGTGTGTGGGGCCCTCGTGGCCCCACTCCGCCTCCTCTTTGGTTCTCTGGAAGCTTCGGTGAAATTTTGGGCGACTGGCTTTGGTTTCGTCCAATTCCGAGAATATTTCCTGTGTAACTTTTCTGAAACAGAAAAACAGCAGAAAACAGGGAACTGGCACTGTGGCGACTTGTTAATAGGTTAGTTCCGGAAAATGCATAAAAGTACCACGAAGTGTAATGAAACACTAAGCAAATGGTGTAAAAACAAGCATGGAGCATCAAAAATTATGGATACGTTTGAGACGTATCATCGGGTTGCCTTGAACCGTGTTTTATTTTTTGTCGAATGTCTGGTGGCGAACAACCTTATACTATTTCTCAAATAATCGTGGATACCAAATCTCGATAATTTACTTTATTTTATATGACTTGAGGGTCTGAGCCCCCGGGTGGAGAGAAAAATACTCATACATATTGTCGAGTTGACCCAAAGAACCCGACCTGTGGCCTCGTGTTCTGGATTCAGAGGGTCATAACTCGAGAGTTTCTGTCACCATACTCCTTCTACGCATAGAACCGCCGTAGTTGCTCTGCGTTCCACGGGTTGCTCTCGTCTTTCCCCATTTTCTTGTCTTGTAGTCGATAAGCTCCTCCTGGTATTACTTCTGTCACGATGTAAGGTCCCACCCATGGGGACTCTAATTTGCCATGACCATCCTGCTTGAGTCATAAGACCAGATCTCCTACCACAAAAGATCTCGGACGAACTCAACTTCTGTGATAATTTCGTAGATTTGTCTGATATTGCGTGGCTCTGGCGAGTGCTACATCCCTTGCTTCGTCGAGTGCATCAATGTCATCTTGTAGTGCTTCTGTGGAGGTTGTCTCGTCGTAAGCCATGATCCTTGGGGCCTCATAGGTGATTTCGACTGGAAGCACGGCTTCAGCACCATGGACCAGAAAAATGGAGTTTCTTGGTTGCTGCATTGGGTGTTGTTCGAAGGCTCCAAAGTAGGGAGGGTAGTGCTACTCGGTGATGACGCCAGAAAAGAGCTGTGGCGTGTAGTTGACGTGGGAGCAGTAAGTCCTTGTGCGTGGTGATGACCAGCCCGTTGGGAACCCCAAGAGGAAGGTATGATGAGTGTAGCGGCAAGTTTTCCCTCAGTTAAGAAACCAAGGTTTAATGTCGGTTAGGAGAGGAGAGACGGTGACGACTGAAGGTGTTTGTGGAACCTGCACACACACAAACAAATACTTTGTTCCCAACTTGCGATGAGGTTGTCAATCTCACCGGTTTGCTTGAAACAAAGGTTATGAGCGTATCGAGTGGAAAACAGTAGAGTATGCGAGTAAAGTAAACAGTACGAGAAAAGTAAACAGGTGATTGCAATATGATGTAAATAGGACCGGGGTCCACAGTTCACTAGTGGTGTCTCTCCATAGATAAAATAACACATGCTGGGTAAACAAATTACAGTTGGGCAATTGATAGAATAGAGATAACGTGATATGTCAAGAAGATCACTATGAGATTTACTCTGGGCATTACAACAAAATACATAGACCGCCATCCAACTGCATCTATGACTAATAATCCACTCCCGGGGATATCAATCTGAACACCCTAGAAGTATTAAGTTGCGAACAACAGATAATTGCATTAAGCAAAGTGTGTAATGTAAACAAAGCATATGCCCTTGAGCATATGAATGTTGTTTTCTCCCTAGTAGCAACAGCACATCTACCACCTTAGAGGTTTATGTCACTCCCCCAGGTGAAATAGAGACATGAACTCACTATCGAGCATAAATACCCCCTCTTGGAGTCACTAGCAACTACTCGGCCAAGATAGCTACTAACAACGGAGAGCATGCAAGATCATAAACAACATAGAGATAACAAAAGATATAATTCAGTACAGCAACTTAATCATAAACACCAATATTCATCGGATCCCAACAAACCAAACATGTAGAATTACATAACGGTGATCTCAATCATGTAAGGCAGCTCATGAGATCTAAACATGAAGCACATGGTGGAGAAGACAACCATCTAGCTACTACTATGGACCCATAGTCCAAGGTAGACTACTCACTCATCGCTCCGGAGGCAAGCATGGCGATGAAGAAGACCTCCGGTGGCGATTCCCCTCTCTGGCAGGGTGCCGGGAAGAGCTTCTGGACCCTCCCGATCTTCGGGTCGACGGCGGTGGCGTATCGCGATGTGTTCTGGAAATCTGATCGGGTACTTAGGTTTTTCTCGTCGGGGGGTACTTATAGGCGAAGGGGCGTCGTCAGAGGTGGAGCCAGGCTCCCTCACACATGGGTGGCGCGGCCAGGGGCCTGGCCGCGCCAGCCCTATGTGTGGGGCCCTGGTGGCCCCTCTCCGTCTCTCCTTCGGATCTCTGGAAGCTTCCGGGAAAAATAAGACTTCAGGAACTTGTTTCGTCCAATTCCGAGAATATTCCCTTTGTAGCACTTCTGAAACACAAAAATAGCAGAAAACAGGAAACTGGCACTGTGGCACTTTGTTAATAGGTTAGTTCCGGAAAATGCATAAAAATGCCACTAAGTGTAATGAAACAATAGGCAAATGGTGTAAAAACAAGCATGGAGCATCAAAAATTATAGATACGTTTGAGACGTATCAAGCATCCCCAAGCTTAACTCCTGCTCGTCCTCGAGTAGGTAAGTGATAACAAAAGAATAATTTTTGAGGTGACATGCACCTACACAATCTTGATCATATATGTAAGCATTGGTGAGCTGGGATAAATAGAACTTAAAACATGGGCATGAAGATATAATCATGACAATAAGAACTTAGCAACCACGTTGTAAACATGCAAATGAACACAAACAAAAGATCATGAAAATGAAACAATGAAAGTCAAACGTGTGTTCAAATCATAAGGAAAAACATACAAATGGTTTTCAGCTTGTCCTTCAAAGAGAGCAAAACATAAATGCATAGGACACCTCAAAGTTTAAGAGGGCGACTAGATACAAATAATTTAAGAACAAGTGAAACCAACAATATGCATCAATCAATGAACTTTGGGACAATGCATATCACACTAAGAATGACAACTATGCTCTCTTAACGGTGCATAAAGAAAGAAGGTGGTGACTCAACATAAAAGTAAAAGAAAGGCCCTTCGCAGAGGGAAGCAGTGATTGCAAGTTTTATAACCTTCAAAAATTATGGTACTTACCGGCTTTGAGCTCTCATTGCCCCCATCATAAGCATCTTGAATGGTTAAAGTTAATGCGAGAACAATTATGATGCATATGCTTGACAAATCATAAGTTGAAAACCTCGTGCCCCGTGAATACGAGTACCCAAACCTCATGCTACTTTACTTAGAGTCCCAAGCAAGGCTCTTGTCATTGTAAGTATATGCATATCATTGAGAACCACCAATGGGGTACCTCCGTGCCCGATGACATGGAACAAGCCCACACCAAAATGACAGGACAAGCAGACAATGAACACCTCGACATCTCTTTTATTTGCTATATTGTTTAGCTTTTTATTGTGAGATGCGTCGTCGAATGTTCACCATGGGTATGCTGCAAATTTCCACCATGAATTATGCATGGCTTAGATTGGCGGCCCGGCGTTTCCCTAACACATATACAAACTCCATGATCCCCACAAGATTCCCAATTCATTTCACACCGCGGGCATCCATAAACAAAAGATCACGATATCAACTCAAAAAGAAGTGCAATGTTGAAAGCTTGCCCCATGACAGCATGGCTGGGCTAGAATCCAACTTACAACTTGCAAGCATAACAACTCAACATAAGAGACCACAATGTCAAATTTTTAAGAACAGGAAAAAGTAAAGTGTGCCTTCCGGTTCGTGAGAGCTTTACTAACCGAATTTCGCATAACACTGGTAAGAGTTTAATTTGAAGAGAAAATAAAAGCAAGTCATATTTACTTGGAATAGCAAATTGCTAGTAGGTATGTATGGTGGACACTTTGGAAAACTTTGGCTTTTAGGAGTTGGATGCACGAGTAGAGCTCATACTCAGTACAAGGCGAGGGCTAGCAAAAGACTGGGAGCGACCAACTAAGAGAGCAATAATGGTCATAATCATGCAAAGCGACAAAGCGACATTAAAAGAAGCATAAGATGGCATCAAAAGTAAAAAACTAAATGATCATGAAGGCTATTGGCGACTTTGTAAGAGTCTAACATGTGTGAGCATGCGCCAAGTCAACCCAAATAAAGCATCAAGGAGAAAACCAAAATAATGCTTCCATACAATAAAAACAACGCATGATTTTTTTCAAAGGCTCATTAAGCAATCTCAGTTATTTGAGACAAGTCATGCAACAGCAAAACCACTAAGCGTACTATCAAAAAGACATCAAGCAAGATATGAAAAAGCCTAAGCCGCAGTCTACACAAGCTCCTTCTTGTACCACTATTTTGCACAAAGCTTTTTCTCTTTTCCAACACCATTTGAAATTTTTATAAACACCTCTTTTGAAGAAAACCAATAAAGATAAGAGGCAAAAATGCACCTTGATGAAAAGATATGACAAGATCTGAACGCAAATCAAGGCGAAAACGAAAACCAAAAGCAGTAGCAGAAAAAGTAGAACACTCGATGAACGATAAGAGTGAAAAACTGAGTGTTCTTGGCAAATGAAAACGAGTAACTTCTCCAAAAGAAAATTTGTTGGGGTCCAACCATTTATTGAAGCAAACAAACAAACTAAACCAACTAAGAAAACTAAAACAACTGATGCTCGAAGAAAAACACATAGTGCATGAAGCAATAAAAATATAGTGTTTTGAAAGGTGACCTGATTTTTGCCGATGAAGAAGGGGTGCCTCGGGGGCATCCCCAAGCTTTGACGCTTGTACTTCTTGGATATTTCTTGGGGTGATGCATGGGCATCCCCAAGCTTGAGCTTTTTTCCATTCTTCAACTCATCTCATCATTCTCCAATCCCTACACTTGAAAACTTCCTTCATACAAAACTAAACACAAATCTATTAGCAACATTAGTGCAAGCATAACATATATTCAACTTCCTTTAGCTTCAGGTTTCAACTCAAAACCACCACATATATAGCAAATACTACTGTAGCAACTCCCCAAAAAGTTCCATGATCAAAAGAACTCAAAAGAAAGCGATAAAGTGGCAAACACAAATATTGGCAGAAATCTGTCAAAACTGAACAGCTGACAAAGGTCGAATTTTTGAGGGATTTTCTGTTGCTCAAATCAAAAAGTGTTCAACTAAGAAAAGTTTGGATATAACCTGGGGCATATGCACAAGAAATCGCAGGTCCAAAAGATAAACAGAGAATTTTCACGAATTGTTACGGTGCAGCACCGAAAACAGTTTCAGGACAGCAACATCCCCAAATCTTTACCTCACTCAAATTAGAGGCTTCTCTTGGCACAAAAACGAAATAAACAAGATAAGGAGCGGTCATTACAGTAGTAATGACTTCCAAGACTCAAATAAAAGAAAAAGTACTGAAAAGAAAACATTGGGTTATCTCCCAAGAGTGCTTTTCTTTAACGCCTTTGAGCTAGGCGCAGAAAATTGCGAATCAAGTAATATCAAGAGATGAAGTGCTAGTTACCTCAGTAGGCTCTTTGAAGGTTCCCGGAGATGATTCAACCTGCAAGTCACCCTTAGTGGAACTAAGAGTCTTACCAATTTTAAGAACATGTTGAGATTTAAGCGCAGAAACCTTGGGAACATACATAAATTTTTGCTCTTTTCCAACAAACACTTTCTCTTTCTTAAATTTAAGAGAAGAGAAGATTAAGCTAAGAGTTTCCATAGACTCCTCTAGTTTACCAATCCTTAAGTTTTGATTGTCATGAGTAGTGCTAGCCTCTAAAATGGTAATCTTACCGATGTTTTCTATTAATTCATTAACTCGGCTAGCATTTTCTAGGATACTTGGCAAACTTTTCTCTAAAGAGCTGAGCTTTTCTACCACCTCCTCCAGGGTGGTCTCAGTTTTAGCAACATGAATAGGTGGTACTCCCACTAAACTTTCAATTATAGTGCATGCTTCTCCCGCGGGAGTACCCAGAAAATTACCTCCTGTAAGAGTATCAAGAACATACCTATTCCAACTGGATATACCAACATAAAAATTTCTAAGGAGGATCGTGGTAGAGTGCTTTTTGGTACACCTATGATGAGCATTGTTAATACGGTACCAAGCATATTTTAAACTTTCTCCCCCTTGTTGCTTAAAACTACGAACTTCTACTTCAGGATTACTCATTTTAACAAAACTAAAAGCAGATAAGTAAAAACAACTACCAAGGATTCTAATTTTTTTGGGTTTTTGATAAAAAAGCAATGCAGGTAAAATAAAATAAAGTAAAGCAAAATAAATAACAAAGTAAAGAATGTGTGTGCGAAGAACTCCCCTCGCAGAAGTCTTCTCTTCCTCCCCGGCAACGGCGCCAGAAAAGAAGCTGCTACTCGGTGATGACGCCAGAAAAGAGCTGTGGCGTGTAGTTGACGTGGGAGCAGTAAGTCCTTGTGCGTGGTGATGACCAGCCCATTGGGAACCCCAAGAGGAAGGTATGATGAGTGTAGCGGCAAGTTTTCCCTCAGTTAAGAAACCAAGGTTTAATGTCGGTCAGGAGAGGAGAGACGGTGACGACTGAAGGTGTTTGTGGAACCTGCACACACACAAACAAATACTTTGTTCCCAACTTGCGATGAGGTTGTCAATCTCACCGGTTTGCTTGAAACAAAGGTTATGAGCGTATCGAGTGGAAAATAGTAGAGTATGCGAGTAAAGTAAACAGTACGAGAAAAGTAAACAGGTGATTGCAATATGATGTAAATAGGACCGGGGTCCACAGTTCACTAGTGGTGTCTCTCCATAGATAAAATAACACATGCTGGGTAAACAAATTACAGTTGGGCAATTGATAGAATAGAGATAACGTGATATGTCAAGAAGATCACTATGAGATTTACTCTGGGCATTACAACAAAATACATAGACCGCCATCCAACTGCATCTATGACTAATAATCCACTCCTGGGGATATCAATCCGAACACCCTAGAAGTATTAAGTTGCGAACAACAGATAATTGCATTAAGCAAAGTGTGTAATGTAAACAAAGCATATGCCCTTGAGCATATGAATGTTGTTTTCTCCCTAGTAGCAACAGCACATCTACCACCTTAGAGGTTTCTGTCACTCCCCCAGGTGAAATAGAGACATGAACCCACTATCGAGCATAAATACCCCCTCTTGGAGTCACTAGCAACTACTCGGCCAAGATAGCTACTAACAACGGAGAGCATGCAAGATCATAAACAACATAGAGATAACAAAAGATATAATTCAGTACAGCAACTTAATCATAAACACCAATATTCATCGGATCCCAACAAACCAAACATGTAGAATTACATAACGGTGATCTCAATCATGTAAGGCAGCTCATGAGATCTAAACATGAAGCACATGGTGGAGAAGACAACCATCTAGCTACTGCTATGGACCCATAGTCCAAGGTAGACTACTCACTCATCGCTCCGGAGGCAAGCATGGCGATGAAGAAGACCTCCGGTGGCGATTCCCCTCTCCGGCAGGGTGCCGGGAAGAGCTTCTGGACCCTCCCGATCTTCGGGTCGACGGCGGCGGCGTATCGCGATGTGTTCTAGAAATCTGATCGGGTACTTAGGTTTTTCTCGTCGGGGGGTACTTATAGGCGAAGGGGCGTCGTCAGAGGTGGAGCCAGGCTCCCTCACACATAGGTGGCGCGGCCAGGGGCCTGGCCGCGCCAGCCCTATGTGTGGGGCCCTGGTGGCCCCTCTCCGTCTCTCCTTCGGATCTCTGGAAGATTCCGGGAAAAATAAGACTTCAGGAACTTGTTTCGTCCAATTCCGAGAATATTTCCTGTGTATCACTTCTGAAACACAAAAACAGCAGAAAACAGGAAACTGGCACTGTGGCACTTTGTTAATAGGTTAGTTCCGGAAAATGCATAAAAATGCCACTAAGTGTAACGAAACAATAGGCAAATGGTGTAAAAACAAGCATGGGGCATCAAAAATTATAGATACGTTTGAGACGTGTCAGGTAGCTCGTCTACCCAGGCGTGTTTGGCTTTCTCCAGAGGTTCTAGCAGCCTCTTTTTTATCCCATTACATATTAAGCCACTGGCTTTCTCCACCTCTCCGTTTGTCTTTGGATGTGCTACCGATGCAAATATTAATTTGATTCCCATACCTTCACAGTAATTCTTGAACTCTTTTGATGTAAAGTTTGTCCCATTGTTTATGATGATGCTGTGCGGCACTCCAAATCGAAATACTATAGACTTGATGAAATTGATTGCTGCTGTGGAATCTTGGGTTGTTACTGGGGCTGCTTCTACCCATTTGGTAAAATTTTCTACTGCCACCAACATGTAAACATGCCCTCCTGGCCAAGATTTGAGTAATTTTCCTACCATGTCAAGACCCCATTATGCGAAAGGCCATGATAGTGGTATCGGCTATAGTTCTGTTGCTGGCGCGTGTGGTTGAGATGCAAACCGTTGACAAGCTTTGCACTTTCTGACTATATCTTTCGTGTCTTTGATGGCTGTTAACCAGTAGAACCCTGCACGAAAAGCTTTTGCTGCAATAGCCCTGCTGCTAGCATGATTCCCGCATACTCCTGCGTGGATATCCGTTAATATTTCTTGTCCTTCCTGGGGAGTGACGCAGCGTTGTAAAACGCCAGTTGTACTTTTCTTGTACAGTTTTCCTTGTAACACGACAAAAACCTTGGATCATCGTATTATTCTTTTTTCTTCTACTGTGCTTTCGGGTAGTGTTTTGTTTACCATGTATGCCAAGTATGGATGCATCCAAGTTTCTTCGATCGTCGTAACTTCTTCAGGTTCTGTTGTGCTTCCTTTGCCAGCCCCCGAGGCTGCTGTTGAGTGCTGATCTTGCCCTTCCGTAGTTGAATTTTTGTTGGTGTTTATTGATCTTTCTATGATCTCTTCCCAAAAAACTCCTGGTGGTACGTGTAGGCATTGCGACCCGATATTTGCTAAATTGTCGGCTTCATCGTTGCTGGCTCTGCTGACGTGCAAAACTTCGCATCCATCAAATGTTCCCTCGAGATAGTAGTATAAGTTTCTGTATGCTGTCATATTGTCGCTAACGGCGTCACATCGGTTCATCACTTGTTGGACGACAAGATTCGAGTCCCCGAATATTTTTAGTCAACTTGCTCCACATGCTTTGGCCATTTTCATTCCGTGGAGCAGAGCCTCGTATTCGGCTTCATTGTTGGAAGCTTGAGGAAAACTCATCCTTAAAATGTACTTCAATTTGTCGCCTTGTGGTGATATCAGAACTACTCCTGCTCCTGCGCCTTGGATTCTTTTTGATCTGTCGAAGTACATTGTCCACACGCTTGATAAATCTGGTGGTCCTATGTTTTGCAGCTCTAGCCATTCTGCTGTGAAGTCTGGCAATACTTGGGACTTGATTGCCTTTCACTTTTCGTACGTGATGTCCAAGGGTGACAACTCGATTCCCCATAGGGAGACACATCCTGTTGCCGACGGGTTGTTCAATATGTTGGATAGTGGTGCTTTGTTAACCACTATGATTGGATGCACTGCGAAATACTGTCGTAGCTTTTGTGCCGTTGTGAACATGCTGTATGCGAGCTTCTGATAGTGTGGATACCTCTGCTTTGTTGGGGATAGTACTTCACTGAGGAAATATACTGGCCTTTGTACTCCATGAGCTTTTCCCTCTTCGCTTCTTTCGACTACTAATACCGTGCTTACCACTTGATGTGTTGCGGCAATATATAATAGTAGCAGCTCTTTTTCATTTGGTGCGACCAACACCGGTGGTGTGGAGAGCACTTACTTTAATTGTGCAAAGGCTGCATCTGCTTCTTCTTTCCACTCAAAATTGTCGTCTGATTTTTTCATGAGTGCATAGAAAAGAAGCGCTTTTTCTCCCAATCGTGCGACGAATCGACTTAGTGCTGCGACACGCCCGGCAAGCTTCTGGATGTCATGCAACTTTGTTGGTTTCCCCATTGTTAATATTGCTTGGATCTTCTCCGGGTTGGCTTCTATTCCTCTTGCTGATACCAGGAAACCTAGAAGTTGTCCTGTTGACACCCCAAAGGAACATTTTGTCGGGTTAAGCTTGAGCTTATACCTGTTTAGATTGTCGAAGGTTTCTGCCAGATCACTTATTAGTGACTCTTCTTTTCTTGTGGTAATGACCACGTCGTCGATGTAGACTTGAATGTTGCGTCCTATTTGACTTTTGAGGCAGTTTTGCATCATCCGCTGGTAGGTTGCTCCTGTGTTTTTTAAGCTGAAAGGCATGACTTGATAGCAGAACACGCCGTATGGTGTGATGAAGGCTATTTTTTCCTCATCTTCTTTCTTCAATTTGATCTGGTTGTAGCCAGAATATGTGTCCAGGAAGGAAAGCCTTGCACACCCCGCTGTTGAGTCTATTATTTGATCAATGCGAGGTAGGGGAAAGGGATCCTTTGGCCAGTGCTTGTTGAGAGACGTGTAGTCGACACATACTCTTTGTACGTCTGTGTTTTTCTTGGGTACAATAACTGGATTAGATACCCAAGTCGACGTTTTGATTTCTCGGATGAATCCTACATTTTCTAGCATGTGCAGCTCAGATGCTATTGCTTTCCTTTTGGGTTTGTCGCATCGTCTCAATGGCTGCTTGACTGGCTTTGCTTTGGGATCCATGTTTAGTGCATGCTCGACGAGTTCCCTGGGAACCCCTGGCATGTCTGAAGGACACCAGGCGAAAATTTTCCAGCGCTCATGGAGGAACTTGATGAGCGCGCTTTCCTATGCGGGATCTAGGTTTACTGCTATGGAGGTGGTCTTGTTCGGGTCCGTAGGGTGGACCTAGATTTTCTTCGAGTCTTGGGTTGCGTCGAAAGGCTGATCTGGCAGGGATCGTCCCACGTCGGGTAGCATATGATGGTCATTTTCGCCTTTCAGCCTTGCGTATTCTGCTGTCTTGCCGAAGGTTTGTGCCAGCCTGTTGAATTCTTTGTCACAGGCGTTGGATACTTCGAAGCTGCCTTAAACTGTGATTGTTCCTTTAGGTCCCAGTATTTTGAGTGTGAGATATGCATAATGAGGTACTGCCATGAACTTTGCAAATGCTGGATGCCCCAGGATTGCATGGTATTGTGAAGGCCAGTCCATGACTTCGAATTCTAACTTTTCTCTGCGATAATTGTTACTATTGCCAAAGCAAACGTCAAGTTCTATTCTTCCGAGGGCACTACAAGGATTCCGGTCTATTGCAACAACAATATTCGTTGCAATAAGTGGCAAATTGTCGCAATAGGTGTCTATTGCCACGACATTGTGTTCGTTGCCAAGCGTTGCAATTGCAAGCATGGTAATAGGTTATTGCCGCGAAAACCAAAATGTGGCAAGAAAATCTTCAATTGCAACAAAGATATCGCAAGTTGCCACGTTTTTTCTCGTGGTGGCACGTTCTTGATGCCACGATTTCTTTTTGTGGGGATAGCTTCCCGCAACAGGCAGCAAAACCGTTGCGAAACCCATTTGTGGCGATATGTATTCGTGGCGATAGCCTATTTCAACACCACTTGTTCCGTGGCGTGTGCTCTTCCGTGGCAATAGTCAATTGTTGCAATACCTTATGGCAACAGTTCTTGACTTCGTGGGTATAGTTGTTTTACCACGAATCCAATATTTGTGGCATTATCATATTGCAACATACTTATTATGGTGGTGACAACTACTTATTACACCAGATAAATATTTGTGGCAAAAGGCTACTGCGACAATGCAAACATTTTGTGGCAAAAGGACTATTTCAACAACAGTGAAATTGGTGGCGCCAAGCCATTGTCACAACAGCAAAATATTTGTGGCGAAAGGATACCGCAACAATGCAAATATTTTGTGGCAAAAAGACTATTTCAACAAAGGTGATATTCGTGGCGCCAAGGAGTTGTCACAACGGACAAATTTTTTGTGGCGGGAGGCTACTGCGACAATACACACATTTTGAGGCGAGAGGACTATTTCAACAAAAGTGAAATTGGTGGCACGAAATAGTTATCTCAACAAGATGACTGTTTGTTGTGACAAGTTATTACGACAATATATTGTTTCGTCGCAACAACCTAGCGCAACAAATTAGGTGGGCGTGGTTGCTTCACTTTAATGCCACACTAATTTTTTTTGTGGTGCAAACACATTGCAACCTTAACTAGGTTGTGGTAATAGCATATTGCAACCAAAAAAAAAATACATGCATTCAAATATATAATTCAAACAATCCGTATATGAATATTATAGTTTGCATAGCCAATATCCATACAGAGAAATATAAATTACCACTTTTTTGCAACTGAAAATATATTAATTAGCCATCAGGTAAAAGATCCTCATGGACCAAAGCAACAATTGTCTAGAATTGGACCAGGTCATAGTTCAAACCTGCGAACGACAAATATTTGCCAGTAAATGGCTTACATAATTTATACCACGCGAAATATAAATTAACACTCAAATCAACATTTTGAATGTGCCATCCTAACTAAGAGCAAATACTAAACTTGGACGTATCCTGAATGTTCATTAGAAAACCACGTGTTGATGATCCCACTTAATTATTTTGACCCTGCAATAAAGAAACAAAAAATAGATGAAGTTACATGATAGATGCACAGATTAGAAACGAACAGGTCAAGGACAAGACGAAATAACTAAAATTGAGATGCTACTAGTAATCTTGTAAATGTTGTCCTCATTTAACAAGAAAAATTCTATAAGGAACATAATATATGCATCAGTACATGGGACACTATCAGGAATTGTTCTACAAGAAGGACATGTGTAAAAACAATGTGAAAGAAGTGATCCATTGGTTCAACTAGTCCATCAGTAAACTTGGATTCTTTGATATTATTTCATATTATGATGGGTTCTATATGCAATTAACATGCACTTGTTGCACACGGTGATACTCAATCTAGTATGCTTCCTATGACATCTCTTGATCTCTACAATGAAAAATGTTAGCAAAAATCATGGGTTTTTAGTGGGAACATGATTATTATAAACAATATTTGTTTCATGCAAACAAACAATACTATGCTAATAGCTTTTCTCTCTACGACATCACAGCACTGTAATTTCAAAAATATTAATTGGTGCTAAGCTGCTTTAACCATTAAGAAAACAATATCGTGCCCATCCACCAATCCTTCAAAATTTAGGTAAATCATGTAAATAGGCTAACATTATGGATCAGAGGTAGTACTGTACAGTTAGAATCTATAACCAGTAGGATCAAGTTAAAGATGTATTATTTTACTTAAACGTTACTACTTCAGAAATCATAGACATTCATATAAGTAATATAACAGATCACCACCTAGCAGTTAGCACAATAAAATCAGGAGTAACACCTAGCAGAAAATCTATATGAGATATGCTGAAATAGGCTAATAGTAGCGGTTACATGCTATTCCATAGCAGTGTGATCTGAACACTTTGTGTTACGAATTTTACTGTCACTTGTGCGTAGACTATGTATGCTTTGGTGCAAATGATTTTGTACTACCACAACTCCACATGGTGCAAAGGCAAGCAATTTCAACCAAAGCTAGCACGCAGCCACCTCATGTAATGAAAAGTTCACAAGGGCAATTAGCCATCTGAAATCGATAATCCATTGGAATTTTTGAAGAGCAATTGCAACTTTGATTGCTAATCCATGAACGTGAGAAACAGGTAAATTTTGTGACTAGATTTCAAACTTTGAAATAATTAGGAATAAGTACGATTATAGGACCTACAGCAAGCAGATCACTTGCTTATCAGAAAACAGAGCAACATTCAACAAGCAACTCATTTTTCTACAGTAGCAACTAGTGTGTCTGACAACTAGTGCCAACAGCAAAATGAAAATAGAAGCCAAGTTCAAATTTTGGTTCAGCTTACGGTGCATGTTTTTATTATGCTTCCAGCCAACAGACATTGTATGCACATTATGAGGGCTCAAATAAAGGTGAACATGAAGAGAAACCAAGGTTGTTGACTTACCATTGCTTTAAACATTCTGCTGTTCTTTGTTGATGCATGTATCAGCGCATTTGAAGAAATTACATTCTGCCTTACACCTAGAGCCCCAGCAGCGGTCTTTGGAAGAATATTTTGCAGGTTTGGGTTACTATTTTCTTTGCCAGAAGTTGTTTTCTTAGGCGTCTGCAAATAGAAGTGCACTTTTAGCAATGCATGTAAGCAAAATAAAACTTACAAGTTTGCAAGCATATGACTACAATCACCTGATGTTGCTGCGCCTCTTTGGTTACCACCTGTTGGCTCAACTGTGCAAACTTTGCCATCATCATGTTCTCAAATTCCAGTCTCGATTTTCGCTCCTTTTCCAACAATCTATCCCTTTCAGCACGCTCGTCTTCCAATAATTTTTCCCTTTCAGCACGCTCTTCTTTTAACCTCTCCTCAAGGTTTTCTCTCTCAGCACGCTCCAAGTTAATCCTCTCTTGTGTGCTTTCACGCTCAGCTTGTAACTGATCTTGTAATTCAGTGACATGATCTCTAAGCTCAGAGTTCACCTTTTGGGTCTCTGCTTGGGCACGGGCTTGATCTTCAAGCTGGGATTTAATCCTTTCAGCGCCACTTGGTGGTTTGGCCATGTAGCCATACCCACGTGGCTAGGATGACTTGCATTTCAGAGTGTCCTTATATGCAGTCTGGAAAATATTGCTTCTTTCTTCACTTGAAAGTGGAGCTTGAGTTTCATTTTCTTTGTTTTGAACAAGTTGACATGCTTTGTCCTATATAAAACAAGTACAATCCCATCAGATGAAGAAGTATCCAAGGTGCACAACATTAAAGAACTAGAGAGTAAGGGGAATTTATTTTACTCACATAAACATCCTGCGACTCTTTGTTGGGCCATGCTCCATTCTTCTTGTGGGTCAGTTCCCAAAGAGCGACACAGTCTGGCTCTTCTCCAGTTTCCACGTTTTTCTGCAAGTAGTATAACATGAGATGCTTGAAACATGAAAAGCATAGTTACCAGCAAGCCATACATATTATTAAGTTAAGACTCATACCTCTTGAAAACTTAGTTGTGAGTATGACTTTGATCCAACTCTGTGTTTTGTCTTCTGTTTCTTACGGTTATCGGAGTTCTTTTGGCTGATTTCCTATCCAAACATTAAAACAAAGTATAACCGGTCAAACAAGCCCTTTCATCTAAGTTGCAGTTACCAAACAGTGAGATAAGAGATAACCTTAAATTTTGCATCTGTTCCAAAGTATTGAATCATCCATTCCCACTCTTCCCGTTGTAAATCTTCCGGCACATTAGCCAATCTAGCAGCATCTGTTTTGTATGCCTTGTAAGTGGAGCTTAGAGTTGATCGCCAGCCCCTATATCGCTCTTGCGCAATTTTGAGAACTTTCTCTTCATTTTCTGGTGTATCTTCCAATGCCCATCTATCCTGTAATGCGTAAAGCAAAGACATATACTTAATTACTGCATTATCGATGGTAAAGTAAACAACACATCTAAAAAATGATGAACGCACTTTCATATCCATGAAAATTTGTCGATGGATGGTCGGGTGAATGTCCGACCACTTTCTCACTCCAATGAGTGGTAACTTTCTTTTCATTAGGACTACTACATCATCCAGGAATGAGCGGTAGTTCATTCCTACTGGACCACCCAAATTTTCAGAGAATGTAATATTAAGCTTTTCTGCTCCATTGGCATAACGCTTCTTAGATGCTTTAAAACCCTTGAGAACACCTCGCCCTTTCTTCTTCTGTCCATCATTTTCTACAACCCAAATCACAAGAGAAATATTGCGTTACTTGATATTTGATTGCAATAGACTAGGAAACACATATGAACCAAATTGCATACCATTCTGTAGTAGTTCACGGTTGCGGCGAGCATGTGATGGCCATTCAGCCAGTGCACACATGTCATTACCAGACACTGGAGTGTTACATTCTTCTTGAGTTGCTGTAGAAGGTTTAATAGTTGTTAAGATTAAGCAATTCAGGAATTTCTGCATTATAGCAAATGGTAGAGACAGCTTCAAATTCATAAAGTTTTTACCGGATCCATGTTCATTTATGTATGCTATTATACTTTCCATCCTTGTTAGGAGAACAGATCCTTTCTCTACTGAACACAAGACCAATAAATGAACTTAGGTCTATCAAAGTGCACCATTCAGTATAGTGATTAAGAACTAAGGAAGTTGTGTACCATGCTGAAAGGAGTAGTGTGAATCATCTCTTTCCTCTGAAGCTTGTGCTCGGCGTCGGTGTATTGCCATCGGTCTCCCACCAGCACGGTGTTGCGTTGAATTCATTGTTGCGCCCTTGGGTATGTAATATCAGAAATATAGTTAATTTCAGATGAAACGCAATACTTATCGCAGGCATAAATAATTAGATGGCCAAGAGAAGTTGTATTATTCGCTACCTAAGACAGCAAAGTGGCAAAATTAAGCTACTGAATCAATAACAGGACCAAGTGGAAAAAGCAAGGACAGCAGCATCTGTAGTACTAGATAATACCCCGCGCGTTGCTGCGAAAATTGTAGAAATAAATTTATTGAAAATAAAATTAAGACATATGAAAATTCACCACGGTGTACAATAAGTATAATAATTGGGTGTACATTCTCCGCAAAAACAAACAGTATATAGAAAGTTTATTCATGAGGTGCGACAAACACGACTTTCAAAATCTAATTACCATGACAAATAAGAAAAGAAATAATGAGTCCAACTTGGCTGCTAAATGCAATGTCCGCGAGAAAAACTTGAGAATCTGGTTGTGCTATATAACAGGTTGAACATCTAGTATGCTTCCATACAGGTGAACAACGGTAATCTAAGAATGATCAAACTTAATTAGGAATTAGTCATGTGAAAAATATATTGGAAATGATATTTCATATTTGAACAGAAAATACACAAATGAAGAAAGATTAGAAAAACTTGCTGAAGTGATATTAATCATGGGACAAATAGGTGCAGTTTCTGAAACATGGCAGAAGAACGAAGCACCAGGTTAAAACCATTATACCAAGAAATAATTTTAGCATGCTTACTACAGGCTTGTCAAATAACTTAATCAAATGTTAATCTACAAAAGCTTCAGCAGGTTAGTAGAATTTGAAGAAAGGGTATCCTATAGAAAGCGATGAACTGCGACGAACTAACCATCATAATTATGAAGAACCGGTGTTACCATTCACTGGCTCGTGCGATCTAAGCAGCCAACGAAAACCCAAATAAGTCAAACCCATGCCAGCCTCCGCAAGCATGTAATCAGTGAAGAAGCAAATCAAATCGGGAAAAATCTCCTCTCCCTCACCCCGTATAACTGGCCAAAGCGCAATCCTTGTGAATCAAGATCAGAAACTTGATTTTGCATGGGGATTGATCCCCGGGGTTATAGTTGGAAGCCTCCTCCACTGCCGCCGCCGGAGATTGATCCCCGGGGTTATAGTTGGACGCCTCCTCCGCCTGTTCCTGCTCGTGCCGCGGGGGCGGGTCGCTCCGATCCGTGGCTCCCTCCGGCGGTGGAGCCTCCGCCGCCGCCCGCCTCGGGGGCCGGTGGGGCTGAGCGCGCAGACGGCGGCGATCTGCGCCCGCCTGCTGGGCACGCCCAGTGCCAGGCCGACCATCTGCCGCGGGATGCCGCATCGACGGGGGAAGAGAAGCAGCATAGTAACGCTGGAGGCGAGAACGACGGAGGGAGGTAGAGAGCTAGCGCGGGCGACGCCGGAGGCGATAACGACGGAGGGAGGGTTCTATGGGAGGAAATAAGTGAGCAGGAAGGAGATCGAAGGATCAACCTGTGTCGTCCGTTCGGTGGACTCCGACGCATGCCTCATCGTCGACGCCGCCGTCATGACGCCGTGAGGACTCAGATCCAATCTCGGTTTAGACAGAACATAATGGAGACTTTTTATAGCAGGAAATTTTAGCGGGAGTTAAGCGGGAAAAGCAAATAATTGGTAAAAAGTTAAAAAAAAAAATAGATGTTAGAGGGTGAATTTAGCGGGAAAGATACTAAATACCTCTAGTACACGATTAAGTTTAGGATGACAATTAATTTGGATCAAATAGGAAATATATGTGGTGTTAAAATAAAAATACTGCTAATTTTGTTAGTAAAACATTATTTTGTTGTATCCATCATACGTCGTGGTCTATACCACACCCGATAATTGTCGACGAGCGATCCGGCACCCTCCCCTCTAACATTTGTCGGTACTGGTTGTAGCTACTCTTTATCCTCCATCGACCATTGTACTGAGTTGTTTATGATAGCAATGAGTCTGAAGCCGGCACACGAACATGAGTTGAGTCGGCCAATCAAGCGCGCACTACTCAAGATCAATGTCCATGTTGGTGCCAACCGGACAAGCCTATAGTCGGCACACGAAAATAATGGAGAGTATTTATACCTAGAAATGTTAGCGGGAGTTAAGCGGGAAAGGCAAAAAAATTGATGAAAGGTTAAAAAAATTAGATGTTAGAGGGTGAATTTAGCGGGAAAGATACTAAATACCTCTAGTACACGTTTAATTTTAGGATGAGAATTAATTTGGATCAAATATGAAACATATGTGGTGTTGAAATAAAAATAGTGCTAATTTTGTTGGTAAAACATTATTTTGTTGTATCCATCATACGTCGTGGTCTATACCACACCTGATAATTGTCGATGAGCGATCCGGCACCCTTCCCCTCTAACATTCGTCGGTACTGGTTGTAGGTACTCTTTATCCTCCATCGACCATTGTACTAGCCGAGATCGATGTCCGCGCCATTGCTAATCATATGAGCATGTAGTCGACACATGAACAAGAGCTTACCCCACCGGGATAATGGAGGTGGTGTGGGCTACGCTCAGTGATATAAACCTCATGGGACCCCCACCCTTATTTAAATTACTTCTAGGTTATATTGTTGCTTTGTAACCCAAGTATATGTCTGTGCCATTGCTAATCATATGAGCATGTAGTCGACACATGAACAAGAGGTGACCCCACCGAGATAATAGAGGTGGTGCTGCCTACGCTCATTGATATAAACCCCATGGCACCCCCACCCTCATGTAAAACTACTAGGTTATACTATTGCATTGGAACCCAAGTAGATGTCCTAAAAAATGGATAGGGTAGCCATAACAACATCCTCAAGAGGGTCACGACACCCGCATGCGTCGATGTCGTAGGACCGAAGCGCTTGGATTTCGCCCGAAAAAACCCTTGCCACTCTTGGTACCTTTAACAACTAGTCATCAAATTTATGTCATGACAAATGTAGATTAATTCTCCTCAAAGAAACATGTAATTCCAAAAGAAGTTCTACCCAAAGTTGAGACACATATAGTGATAGAAATAGTAGTGCATAAGACCCTCGGCCGCCATCTCGCTTTGCCGCCTCCATAGCCTATTCTTCCGCCGTCGCCATACAGATGGTGAGCGTTGGTCTGGATGTCGCTTTACCTCTCGCCATCACCAGTTGTGAATTACACTACCAATGGTCATTCATGCACAAATACCGGGATGTTCATATCATTTCGAATGAAGAGATTATATTCATTTGTGATAAATAACTTTAATATGATATCTATGCACTATTTCAATAAATTGTTTAGAGCTTGTTATGTAAGTCCAGTACTCCATTTATACATTTTTTCTATTTTTCCAAGATATTGGATTGTTTGCTTATATCAGAATATTTTCCACAATTCACACCCGTTTTGTACTTGCGAATATGAGTTGCTGTAAATATTTGATTCCATGTAAAGAATTTGTAAGGCAAAGACAAAAGAACCATAGTTTAAATATACTTACCTCTGCCCCATACGAGAATTTCCGATGCATGCTTCTATTCTTTGCAAGTTCTCTAATTATATATGATGTCTATCTTCTACAATTTCTTCCACTCGAACAATTTGAGTTTGTATGGGTAAACAATTGTTGTATGAAAAAAATAGGAGCATCGTGTAAAGGCTGCAAAGGCTATACATGACAGAAGCTATGTCATCAAATATGAAATGGCATAAGGAGCGTCGTGTGGATGATGACATAATGAGGCATCCTGCATATTCCAAGGCTTGGAAGCATGTTGATAAGAAATACGCTGAGAAGTTTTCAAAAGATGCTCGCAGTGTTCGGCTTGGCCTTGCTTCGGATGGATTCAATCCCTTTGGGCTCATGAGTATATCGCACACGACATGGCCTGTCATTCTTATCCCATATAACTTGCCACCGTGGATGTGTATGAAACAACAAAACTGGATTATGTCGATGATTATTCCAGGACCAAAGTCAGCAGGAAATAACATAGATGTGTACTTGCAGCCTTTGGTTGATGAACTCAATATTCTGTGGGAGCATGGTGCTTGCACGTATGATGCCGCAACTAAACAGAATTTCCAGATGTATGCATGCTTGTTATGGACCATCAATGACTTTCCGTCTTACGCAATGCTTTCTGGTTGGAGCACAAAAGGCAAGCTAGCATGTCCTTATTGCCACTCCAAGACAGATTTTTTATGGCTCAAGTATGGTCGCAAACATTGCTACATGGGACATCGACGTTTTCTGCCAATGAGCCACAGATGGCGGCGAAACAAGGTTTTGTTCAACAACAAGACAGAACTTAGAGAAGCTCCAGAGCCACTTACAGGTGAACAAGTTGTACAACAACATGAAAACATTGAGCATGCACGCTTTGGGCGAACAAATAAGAGAAAGCGACCAGAAACTAATAGTTGGCATAACTGGCGGAAGAAAAGTGTATTTTTCCAACTACCATACTGGACGCACTTGCTCGTTAGGCACAATCTGGATGTTATGCATATCGAGAAGAACATTTGTGACAGCATTCTGGGAACTTTGCTAGAGATGGACGGGAAATCAAAGGATGGTATGAAGGCTCGTCTTGATTTGCAGGACTTGAAAATTAGGAAGGATCAGCATCCAAAGTCCGGTAAGCATAAGTACGAGATAAAGAAAGGTTGCTACACTTTAAAAAAGGAAGAGAAGATAATGCTCCTCAAGTTTCTGCAGAGCATTAAGATGCCTGATGGCTACGCTTCACACATTAAGCGATGTGTGAACCTCGAGCAGTGCAAGATTAGTGGACTCAAAACTCATGACTGCCATGTTATATTTCAGAAACTTCTTCCTATTGCATTGCGCAAGCTTCTGCCAGAGAATGTTGTCAACCCGTTACTTCAGCTGAGTCAATTCTTTTCTGATTTATGCTCTAAGGAATTAAGCGATGAAGATTTGGTGAAGTTGAGCAAATCAATTCCAGAAACTCTATGTCAGCTCGAGATGATCTTTCCACCAGCATTCTTTGATATTATGATGCATCTCCCAGTTCATCTTGCTGAAGAAGCCCGGTTGGGAGGGCCAGTCTTGTACAGATGGATGTACCCAATTGAGCGATACTTGCGTACGCTGAAAGGATATGTGCGTAACAAAGCTCACCCAGAAGGTTCTATTGCAGAGGGGTACATCCTTGAAGAGTGCATGACTTTTTGCAGTCGATTCCTTGATGGCATGCCTACAAAGCAAAGTCAGTCCGAACGTCATGAAGATAAAGGAACAGATCAACAAACAACAGGGATTAGCATAATGAGTACCGTTGATTACTCCAAGAAAGGTTTTGTCTATGAACCGCTCTCTTTGGCTGAGATTAATCAAATGAGGCATTTCATAATAACAAACTGTGAGGAAACCGAGCCATGGATCGAGTAAGTAAACCTATGTACTTATTACACATCATGACGTGCATTAATTATTTCAGTTCAACTAATAATCATTTATATCTTTGAAGTGAACATCTAGAGGAGCTCAGAAGGAATAATTCTCGAAATCCTAATAAGCAACACAATGAAGAGTTTGTTGGCTGGTTCGAGAGACGGGTAAGTTCCTTTCACATTTTCACTAACGTTACTCATAGTATGTTCACGATTCATACATATCCTCTTCCATGGAACAGATCACAGAGCTCCACAATGATGGGAAGGTCAACAACCTTATTTATGCACTTGCTAAAGGACCTGATCACCGAGCTCGTGTTTACAACCGTACAGTTCTGAATGGATATTTCTATCAGAATTCGTATATTGAGAAGGACTTGAGTACCCAAAATAGTGGCGTCATAGTCAAGGGCGATGACAGCATAGGCAACATTGATTATTATGGAGTGATCAAGAAAATAATATTTCTTGACTATCCTCCTGATAAGGAGGTCGTTTTATTCCAATGTCACTGGTTTGACGTGCCTCCGGCCCATAGATCTCAGAGTAGGGGGTATAAGAGGGACAAATACGGAATTATTGACATTGACACTACTATAGCCCGATTCACTGGAGACCCTTACATTCTAGGCCTCCAAGCTCAACAGGTTTTCTATGTCAAAGATGTGAAGAACCCTGATTGGGCAACTGTGATTAAAATGAATCCACGCAATTTGTTTGCTCCTTCTGCTATAAATGGCGTAGGCCTTGATGAACCTGTTGAAGCCGACGAAGGTGAGGCAGACATGTTGGATGTCGTCGACACATACATTACAGTGCCAGACATACCTGAAGATATCACTAGTTGGTGCAGAAATGATGTCGAAGGATACAACGTTGATGTTTCGGTCATCGAAAATATAAGACCCGCTGAGTTTGAAGAAGTACAAATCGAATCCGATGATGATACGGATGACGATGAAGCTTACGTAAATGATGGCCATGTTGCTCCTTTCGGACAAGAAGGATTGGATGACGACGAGGGGTTCTTTGTTTAGGTTTCGATCTTTTGGTAAGTTGCATATTGCTGCTCATACCATCTTTCTGTAGTGCCTCGCATGTTCCATATTGATGAATATTGCTAAGTTACATATTGCTGCTCATATGCAACTTTTTTCTGTATCTAGTACATCTAACAAATGAAATAGTAAACTTCTGTAGATTATATCTAGTATTATGAATGGAAAAAGGAAATAAATGGTCACATCTGCTTTAAAGTAAAACTGATGGAAGCAACAGATTGGTTAAGCCCACAAGGCCAGAACATAGTTGACAACAGCAGCATTTTCACTATGCACCGCAGAAACCAGGGGTTCTACCTGCCAAGCACACAGACCAATACACTTAAAATCAATTCAGTAGCAGCAAAGAAATGTAAACCAGGTTTTTTTTCACTTAGCAAGATTACTTGTATGGAACCACAGAAGCATGATATTAAGGTATTGCCTGAAGTAGAATGTAGAAGTGCCTGAGGTAAACATAATTGATTATTTTTCCTTGCCTGAAGTAGAGTGTAGAAGTGCATGAAGTATTGGTTACGCTTGCTGGTCGTCAATCAGCACATGACTTATTGTAATGATTGTATAATCTTGTGCCACGGTGCTAAATATGCTAATATCTATCTCAATTTATTGCAGATTATGACCAACTTCATCTCAAGCATTATGAGATCATGCATGCTTGCATATGATGAAGATCTGGAGTCCGTTTTCTTGCGTGAAGCTGTGTTGATGGGGTGCTGTTTTGGACACTGCTGTTTGTACTGTTTCTCCTCGGCTGTGATATCTTAAATTAGATCAGGACAGTTAGCTTTGGTGGTATCAAAGTTTACTTTGAAAGTTTGATAAAAAAATCAAAATGATTCCAGTAATTGAAGTACACGTATGTAAGCAATCTGGGAAAGTCTCATTCCATTTCTTCGTGTGGTTTGAAAGAACGGTCAATTTCAAAACTGACTTACAATTTTTGTCCTAAAATTCAAAGTTTCCAGAAATATTTTAAATAATTCCAGTAATTCGAGTACATGTATGTACTTGATCTGGGAAAGTTTCATTCCATTTCGTTCAGTTGTTTGAGAGATAAGTCTATTTGAATTTTCACTTCCAAATTTTGACCAAAAATTCAAAGTTTCCATAAAAAATTGAAAAAATTCCAGTAATTCATATACATGTATGTAAGCAATCTGGGAAAGTTTCATTCTGTTTCGACTAGTGATTTGAGAGAATGATTGATTTGAATACTCATTTCAAATATTGACCAAAAGTTCAAAGTTTCTACAAAATTTTGAAAAAAATTCAGTAATTCAAAACACATGTAAGTAAATAATCTGGGAAAGTTTCATTCAATTTTGGTGAACGGTTTGAGAGAATGATGCTTCTAAACATCACTTACATACGTGTTACGTACATACTATATGCAGTTAATTAAAAAAAGGTCACAAACGGAACCTTAGTGTGGCTGAAATGGGTTATGGTGGTAGCCCATGTATTCTTAGCCTATTCGGCCCATGTACATTTTACCATGGATATAAAATCTGTCGCAATATTTAATGCCTATTGCAACAAAACAAAATTGGGGCGATAACTTTTTAGTGTTGCAACCAGTATGGACTTTGTTGCAATATGAAACCACATTTTTGCAACGATATTTTTAGGTAACGCGACATGAAGAAATTGTTGCAATATGTTTGCGGATATTACCTCGGTGTTTTACTTTGTTGTAATATCTAGCTTCTACTGCAACAAGTTGGCTTTTTGATGCAACGAAATGTAAACGTCGCGATAGTTCTACTATATTACAATGCTCGAGCAGTTCGTTGTAACATGTGTCCCCTATTGCAACAGAATACGGGCGTATCACATCAAAACTAAATTGTGGTAATACATGGGGCCTATTACCACAAACGG
Organism: Dactylis glomerata; assembly: GCA_007115705.1. Lineage (NCBI taxonomy): Eukaryota > Viridiplantae > Streptophyta > Magnoliopsida > Poales > Poaceae > Dactylis > Dactylis glomerata. The sequence goes on from QXEO01000751.1 coordinate 81,873, forward strand.
GAAATTCATGGCAATATTGTGTTTTGTTGCCACGAAATGTGGCCGTGGCAATAAATTTTGTTGCAATACATGAGAATTCTTGTAGTGGGGGGTAATTTGCGCCTCCTGGTACTATTCCATGGAAAGAGCAATCCGTGGACTTTAGGCTTTCCAACGAGATACACATTGCCTTCAAGGTTCTTGCGTATATTAAGTTTATGCCGCTTCCTGCATCCATAAATACTCACCCAACATCGTATCCTCCTATTTGCACCTTCAACACAATGGGCGCGTGCCCTGGCGTTGGTACTTTCCTTGGGTGGTCTGCTCTGCTGAACCTGACTGGTTGATCGGACCACTTTAAGTACTCTGTTGTGGCTGGTGGTGATGATATTGCTAGATTTACTTGTCTAGATATGATCTTCCGCTCTTTCTTGGATTTCGGCACTGGTTGGATCATTGCAGATATGTATACTTTAGATTCCAGATGTCTTGCTAGACGCTGCATTTGATATCCTTGACTTGTACTTTTTCCTCCCTGACGTATTCCTTTGTTTTGGTCTATAGCGTTTTGCAGCCTTAAGAATATTCTGTAGTCCTTCATCTGGTGATTAGAGACTCTCTTCCCATCTAGGTATGCGTAATGGATGCGACAGGGACCCTGAAGCATGTCTTTTGCTGATGGGCCGGAGTATTTGGGTTTCTCTATTCTACGATTGCCTTCTCCCTGAAACTCCCTGCTTTCATAGACTTCCTCATCTCTTCTCTCATAGCCTGCAGCTATCAGGTTTCGCTTTGCGCGGCCATTGATACGTGTCAAACGTATCGATAATTTTTGATGCTCCATGCTTGTTTTTACACCATTTGCCTTGTGTTTCGTTACACTTTGTGGTGTTTTTATGCGATTTCCAGAACTAGCCTATTGACAAGATGCCACAGTGCCAGTTCCCTGTTTTCTGCTATTTTTGTGTTTCAGAAAAGCTACACAGGAAATATTCTCGGAATTGGACGAAACAAGTTCCAGAAGTCTTATTTTCCCCGAAAGAGTACCGAAGACCGAAAGAGAGCCGAAGGGGGCCAGAGGCCGCCCACACAACAGGGGGGCAAGGCCCAGCCCTTGGCCGCGCCCACCCATTGTGAGGGCGCCTTGGCAGCCCCCTGACGACGCCCCTTCGCCTATATAAAGCCTCGGGACGGAAAACCCTGGGGGAATCGGCAAAATTTCCAGAAAGAGTTCCGTAGCTCCGCCGCCGCCACCGAAGAATTTCGGGGGACAGAAGTCTCTATTCCGACACCCTGCCGGGACGGGGAAGTGCCCCCAGAGCCATCTCCATCGGTCTCCATCACCGTCTCCACCGTCTCCATCGACCTCATCGCCATCTCCATCAACCTTGTTGTCTCCTATAATGAGGAGGGAGTAGTTCTCCCCCGGGGCTGAGGGCTCTACCGGTAGCTATGTGGTTCACCTCTCTCCCATGATGTGATCTTTATGTGATCGTGAGCTTTGTATCTAGTTGAATTGGTAGATGTTATTATTCAGATATTATGCTACTCCTATGCTTTATTATTATACTCTCCGGAGATACCTCGTATCATGGTGTAAAGGTGACTAGTGTGTGCATCATGTGTATCTTTTTGGTTAATGTCTCTATGAAATGTTGGTGTTTGTTGGAACCATCTAGTTCGTTCACGGTGATAGTGTGGGACAATTGTAATATCCCAGCACGTAGGACAACTCCGGGGTAGAATAGAGGGGTTTTGTGCATTTCATCTTAAATTACGGGATTTTTTCGCGCTTTTGTTACTAAAACCTAAGAGTGACCGAATCTCTCTTCGAGAGGGGATGGTGAACTCTCAAAGTGCTAAAGATTTGGACATGACCTCTTTTGATCTATTGCTTGTGGGAAACAAGTAAGTTGAATGACTAAAGCTTAAAGATCATTTGAATTCAAAAGTTGAATTTGAATTTAAACTTAACTTAAATTCAAATGGCACATTTAGAAAGGATAAATGTTTCAAATAAGAAAAACTTTGGACTTTATTAATGACCAACACAAAAATACATTGTCTTTACAATGTCTATGAATAAAAGAATATTACAACAATGGGCATTCATAGAATGTTACAATCTGAAGCTAAAAGGAAAATAAAGAAGAAAAGAAAATAAATACAAGTTATAACTAAATCCTAAACTGTCTTGATCATCAAATCTTTCTTCTTTTCTTCTTCATTCTTCTTATCACCTGCATACAAAGGAGAATACAAAGAGAAAAGCCACCATGGTAATACAAGTGGCAGTCAAATTTAAATGAAGCACTGTTGATAATCATCAAGAGGTTGATCTTATCAACATGACTCACACACAAATATCTGCCAAGAACCAATCTGGCCGGCCAAGCCACCAAGCAAGCAAGCAGCTGGTCACCAGATGCATGTTAGAGAGGTGTCAAGCCATCAAAACCCAGGGGGTGATATAAAATAGTACTGTGAGTGCAAAACTGGTCGACCAAAAACCCTAGTCGACCAGCAACCACAGCAACCACAGCACCACAACACCAGCACCAGCACCACAGCACCAGCACCACAGCACACAGCACTAGCACAGCACAAGTTCTCTCTGCTCATGAGTTGAGCATCAGGAGGGAATTCACCTCATCAAATCAAAACCCATAACCAAAGCCAAAGCAACATGGTTACTTAATCAAGATCAGAAGCAGCAAGGAGCAGGCCAAGCACCTAGGAAGTGCAGGGTAGGCAAGGTGGGGAGCCAAGCACAAGGAGGTGCAGGGCAAGCCACTGGGAGGAGCAGAGCAAGTACCAGGAGCCAGTGATCAAGCTCAACCAAAAGCATCATCAACATCACCACAGCCACTCATAAAAGCTAGCACAAGACCAAGGTATAACTAGGACTTGCATATCCATGAGTAAAACCTTGCAAGCATCCAGGTTCTGGCATACACAAGAAAACAACAGCAATGAAACCCTCACCACCAAATCCTTCTACTAAGCATAACACTTAGGAGGTTTGGGGAGGTTTTTCTCCTCAGACTTACAGAGAAGTGCTCTGTATAATCTTCATAGGAAGATTCAGCTAGTGGGAAGCAAATCAATAAGCACCAGTAAGAGTAAAAGCCTCAGACCATGCATCATAGGCTGAGACTAAGATCATCATGAGGATCTGTTCTTATCAGTAAATTAATTGCCCAATATGATGATTTAGCCGCTAATAGAGACCACCAAGCATGTTTAGCATCACTGAACAGCAGCCATCCAGTTTAATTATCAAGCAAGGATTGTGAACCTCACATGGAGGAAGCACAAGTAACACTCAATAATAACATTTGCATGCTGTCAATGAGTAACATGCTATAGAAAGCAAACAAAGCCTTCAGCGGCATACAATTCAAGCATGAATTGCTTGATAGAAATTATCATCACTGAAACAAGTTTTAGTTCATAAAAATCAACAGAATTAGAACGATCTTAAGCTCAGCATGTTTATATCATCATGAAAACAATCATATGAATCAACTGGCAGCAGTTTGCACTACAAGTTAGAGAGCATCACTTAGACAATTGCTTGATAAGCACATCAGTAGAGAGCCAAGCTAGCATCACAGAGGAGGCATCCCAAGTAAGCAACACTTAAGCAACACATAATTCAGTTAAGAAGTTCTTAACTGAATTTCATGCTAACAGTAGCCACAATTACACAGCACATGATCAAGCTAACAGCACAGGGGAAAATCCCCAGATAAACATACCAAGTTCAGTTAAGAAATTCTTAACTGAATCTTGCACTAACACTTGCACTAGAATTTACAGTAGCAATGTACAGAGACTAACAACATAAGCTCGAGCAGAACAACAGCAGCAGTAGCACAAGCTTGAGCAGAGCAACAGCAACAGCATGGTACAGCAACAGCATAGGCAAGCATGCCTGGCTCGCTGGCCAGGCCACCATAGTAAGAGCACAGAAGATAGGAGGAGAAGAAGAAACTCATAGGAGTGCTCCCAGAGGAGCAAGGTAGAAGACCAGGGTGGTGACACGATGGCGCAGCCTCGGTTGCGGCAGCAAGGCCACCGTCCAGAAGCTGCACCGGCGAGGGGGCGGCATCGTGCTCACGGCCGAGCGGCCAAGCACAGCACGGCGGCGACGTCGGGGTTGCAGCAGCCGTCCAACCGATGCGGCGACAAGGAGAGCACCGCAAACACCATAGGGCTAGGGCAGGAGCTCCAGCAAAGCTCGCCGGAGTAGATCAAGCCGCATGGGCAAGATCTACTGGGGAGGAGCTCGACAGCGATGGCGGCGATTAGAGGCGGAGGTGACAAAACCCCACGGTCAGGAGGAAGCGCGCGACGAGCCGGAGCAGAGGCGCCATCGGGCGGCGGCGGATCTCGTCGGAGCTCGCCGGAGTCGGGCGAGGAGCTCATCGGCGATTCGAGATCACCAGAGGGGGATTAGGGTTAGGGTTCGACCGAGAGGGGAGCGAGTGAGGGGGAATGGCCGGCTGGGCCGAACCGGTTTGGTCAAGCCCACCTGGGTGGACAGACCGGTGGGCCCACGCTTTCAGCCAGCCTTTTTATTTGGATTTAATTCAAAAACCCTAATTAAAGAAAACCCTAATCTGCTTAAAAATAATCCAGAAAAATACCTAAAATAAACTAAAAATAGTAAATAGCTATTTTAGCTCTTTTTATAGATTTTGGACCCATTAAGTGAATAAAATAACCTCATAAGTCAATTACACAAAAGAAAAAGGAGTTAATTGATTTGGCCTGAAAATAATAAAAAATTATTCATTTAAGAAAATTTGGCAATTCTTAATAAATTCCATTCAAGAATATTTGATAAATATCCTTGAATGAAATTACCCTTAATATATATTCTTTAAAGTCATAAAAAGAATATATCCAATTTAATAGGTAAATAAATCACTTCTGGGGGGAATAATTCCAACACACCATAAAGCATGCATTTTTGAATCTTTAACCATTGCCCTTATTGGACAATGATGTTGTTTTCCAGAACCCGAGGTCCTGGGGCACTTCAACAAATCCAAGTGCACTACCTTGCAGTTTGCAGGCAAGTTCACTCTTGCTCATATCTCTTGATTACTTTTAGCAAATTACTTGCAAATATACCGGTGGTATGATTATTACTGCATTGAAAAGCAAAAGGTTCTCTTTTCATAATTAATATGATTAGCTGGTTATCGACCCGAGTGGTGGTAACCTAGGATGGCTGGCAAATGGAACCATGGTATGATTGTTGTGGTGGAGGTTCCATTTGTTCGGGAAAGTGAACCCTAGGACTTAATAATAAAAATGTCGCCAGTGATTCTAGCACCGTAAATTACGGTCAACCATGAGATCTAGAATGGGACAGAGAAGTCAGCTGTATCTTTTTCCTCTCGCATGCCAACGGATCAGTAGTCGAGTGTTGTCTTGCACAGGCTACTATAGTGCAAAGGGGGGAAATGTGTTCCTGCCGGGCTGCCTATAGTATAGGGGGGACAAACTGGCTAATTGGTCTATGATGGATTGTAAGAGTCATCCGGATCGGTCTACCCATATTGTATAGGAGCGAGCATCTGGGTCCGGATCGGTCTACCTATGGGAGCGTCCATAGTGTAAAGGGGAGGACCAGTGCGCCAATCGGTCTGCATATGGGTATAGGGAAGGATGGACTTACAAAAGGGTGGGTCTGCGGGGTCGCGGAGAAGAACGGTGATTGGCTTGGATCATCAACTGGGCCCCATACAAAAAGAAGTATGGACGGGAAAGTACGCCCGGTTGTGCAGCAAAGTGTTGATCTCTCATGGGTACAAGTGACCACCTCTGCAGAGTGTACAAAAAGTATCAAGATACTCCCTGTTCCGGGAAGGAGCTGCGAAAGCGGCAGGAAAGGAGCCCATCGAAGCTCTAATCAACCTGTGAAGACTGACGGGCATAGTTCTTTTAAATAAAAGCAATCTTTGAAGAAATGATTATAAAACTGCATTTGACCTAAGACTTTTGAGTCGGTGGTCGTAGCTAGTGCATCAAACACCTCTATCCTGTTAAATGAACTTGCTGGGTAATGCTCGTTACTCACCCCATTCCCTCTTAACCCTTGCTTAGACTTGGAGGGCCAGAACGAGGAAACTGAAGGAGCATCAGAGGACTATGAGGAAGTCTACTATGAAGAACCGAACCTTTCCGGTGGAATCAAAGGCGTGGATTACACGATCGTCTACGGAAACAACGAAGGAGCCGAGGAGGAGGCCGACAACTAATAGTATAGGGTAGTAGTTTAAGTCACAGGAACCTTATAGAATAAAGTGACTTAAGCCAGTTATCATGTTTGGTCTAATTCTATCTGTCGTAGTTAAGGTTTATAACATCAAAGTAGAACCTACTAGTGTTCCTCTTTGGACCGAGGAGGAACTGGAATCCTTTGTAAGATTATGGCTTGTAATATTAAGTGCTTGAATAAAGACCGCTATGTTTCTGTTGTACCACTCTGAGGGATGTAATATTTGTGAAATGGTACTTCACGAGTGTTATGTCAATGACTTGCATACTACAACATGCATTGGTATGCTGGGTCACTACAACAATCTAGTTTGGGTACATACGGACTTTGAGGAGTGCTTCGTAGACCTATGCATGATTAGTGTTCGTTTTCCATTGGAGAATTGTTTTGAGTTGCATATTGATGACAGTATCTATTGGTTCAATTATGTTATATTTGTTGAGAGTGTGTCCACTAGTGAAAGTATGATCCCTAGGCCTTGTTTCCAAGCATTGCACACCGTTTACTTCCTGTTTTGTTACATGTTTGCTTGCAGCGATATTTATTTCAGATTACATTTACTACTTATAATCATCACTACCGCTTGTATTTCACTATCTCTTCGCCGAACTAGTGCACCTATACATCTGACAAGTGTATTGGGTGTGTTGGGGACACAAGAGACTTTCTGTATCGTAATTGCAGGGTTGCTTGAGAGGGATAGCTTTGAACTCTTCCTCCCTGAGTTCGATAAACCTTGGGTGATCCACTTAAGAGAAACTTGCTGCTGTTCTACAAATCTCTCCACTTGGAGGCCCAACACTGTCTACAAGAACAGACGCGTGCGTAGACATCAAGCTCTTTTCTAGCGCCGTTGCCGGGGAGGTAAGGTAAAAGGTACTCACATTCTTTGGTTACTAAGTCTTTTAGTTGCTGGTGAGTGCTCGGAGTTATTTCCTTTAGATTCTACAATTATATCTTTTTGTTTTGTGTTTTTATTTTCACTAGTTAGGCTTAATGGAAAGTAAAGAGTTCTTTAGTCTTTTTCCTGAGTTTAGATTTGAAGAGAAAATTGAAAAACCTTTGGAGCTTGTTTCGCATAGCAATGTTATTAGTACAAATGCTTTGAATACCATTATTGCTAATGCTATAGAAAAGTCTAAGCTTGGGGAAGCTGGTTTTGTTAAGCATGATATTTTTAGTTCCCCAGCTTTAGTGCAGAAAGTTTGCTCTGATGATATTTATCTCCCGTATGTGATGTTTCTAATGATGCTTGTGCTCCTCATCCTTTTAAAATACCTATGAAAATTGTTGATTGTGCTATGAATAACTGCTATTTAGGAGATGGAACTGTCCATCCCAGTGATCATTTGCTCTTTATACATGAATTATGCGAGTTGTTCCAGTGTGCAGGTATTTCAATGAACCAAGTTAAGAGGAAGCTATTTTCTTTATCACTGAAGGGCAGAGCTGCGGAATGGTATAAAGCACTGAAGGATGGCCGACCGGTTGAGTGGGAGGAAATTGTACCTCTCTTTTATTCTAAATTCTATCCTTCTAGTGAGGTTTATAAAGATAGAAATTACATTTATAATTTCCATCCGCATGAGGGAGAAAGCATTGCCGAAGCATGGGGAAGATTGAAGTTACTAATGCATAAATGTCCTATTCATGATCTTCCCCATAATATTGTTATTAATAATTTTTATGCAAGGCTTTCAGGATATTACAAGGACTATCTAGATGCATGCTTTGATAGGTCTTTCACAAGCAAGGATGTCGACACCAAGTGGGGTCTGCTTGAAACAATTCAAAACAATATTGAAGGTTGGGATAGCGACAAAGGTAAAGGATCAGGTATGAATTACGAGTTTGATTGCATTAAGTCTTTCGCTGAAACTGTTGATTTTCAAGAGCTTAGTGCTAAGTATGGTCTTGATCCTCAAATTATGATTGATTGTTTTAAAACCTTTGCTTCCCATATTAATGTTCCTAAAGGAAATGGGGACGTGTATCATGAACCTTTTAAGGACACTCACGTAGAAAATGATATTGTTGTTGATGATTCCAATAAACATGCTCGAACCTCTGAAAGTCCTATTTCCTATAAGCATGTTAATTCTTGTGGAGTACATATACCTTGTGAACAGAGTTACAACAAGGAAGATTATTGTGTCCACCACGCAAATGAAGAAACCAGTATGTGGCTCAGGGATCTAGATGTGCTTGGTGAAAGGGTTTGTGAGCTTTATCCTTTTCTTTGTGAACTTTGCGGTAAAACGGGTCACTTTAATTTTCAATGCCCAATTAATCGAACGAGTACCGCAAATTTGTATTGTGATGATAAGATTACTCTCAATCAGCATGATGAGCTTACTTTGTTTTTAATTGTGAAGAGATATCTAGAAAGATTTCTTTGGTTGATATGAGAGATGTTGATATTAATAGCACCCTTCGTGGTTGTCGTCTCTATTGTGCTAAAGATTGCCTCGCAAATACTTACTTACAGGATCTTATAAAACATGATGTTTTGCCAAGCTATGACAAGACTAATAGATGTTTTGATCTTATTAATAGAGAGGAGGAATCCTCCAAAGTTTCTTCTATTGTTTCTATCAGCAAACCAGATTATGTGGAGAAGATGCCTTTCCCTCCTAAAGAATATGTGGAGAGGATGCCCTTCAAGTCTCTCCCTCCTAAAGGAGAGAGTAAGAAGAGTATGAAGAAGAAGAATAATAAGAGGAGTAAGAGGCGAGAGGACACGGTATCTTCCCCTAAGCGTTATGATCCTGCTATAGATTATGATAATTCTGATTGGGATGATGTTCTCATGCATGTTACCTATGTTAGTGATCATGATTGGGAAAAGCACTCTAATTTTGATATTGAAAATCTTTTTGGTACCAATTCTAAGGTTAATAATTGTTGTACCATTAGTGCTATCCATGTTCCTTCTTATGATGATATGTTTGATGAATATGCTTTGCGACATAGTAGTTCTCTAGCTTGTGATGATACTGAACCTCTAGTTTATGATGGTTACAATGATCAGTATAATGTTTTCATTTCACCTACTTTTGAGGAGAAAATTAGTTATGATTACAATATGCCTCCTGTTTTTGATGATTATGGTGATGAGAATAATTATTCTGTTGAATCTGCTCCTACTATGATTGTTCATGTGGGGAGCATTAATCCTTTTATGCATGTGGCTCATGATAGAGATTATTTATGTGATAGTTATATTGTTAGTTCTATTCATGATGCTACTGAAAGTTATTATGAGAGAGAGAAACATGGTTTTATGGACCTCAACAATATTGAGTTTCCCCTCTTTATGTTGCAACTCTAGAAGTTGTACTTGTTTTGCCTTCCTATGCTTTTTGCTTTGCGCTTTCATGACTTGTCTCTTTACAAGATTATTTTTCATAGGAAGTGGTTCAGATTTAAATGTCTTTCACATTTGCTTTTTGATGCTCTCTATTGCTTTAAGTTCCTATATGGCGCCTTTGCCTCAAGCTCTTATATGGCGCCTATATGAGCATCTTTGCAAATTACTGCGCCTAGCTCAAAGGCGTTAAAGAAAAGCACTCTTGGGAGATAACCCAATGTTTTATTCCCAGTACTTTTTCCTTTATTTGAGTCTTGGAAGTTATTTCTACTGTAATAACCGCTCCTTATCCTTTTTATTTCGTTGTTGTGCCAAGAGAAGCCTCTAATTTGAGTGAGGTAAGATTTGGGGATGTTGCTGTCCTGAAACTGTTTTCGGTGCTGCACCGTAAAAATTCGTGAAAATTCTCTGTATATCTTTTGGACCTGCGATTTCTTGTGCATATGCCCCAGGTTATATCCAAACTTTCATTAGTTAAACACTTTTTGATTTGAGTAACAGAAAACCCCTTAAAAATTCGACCTTTGTCAGCTATTCTGTTTTGACAGATTTCTGCCAATATTTGTGTTTGCCGCTTTATCGCTTTCTTTTTGAGTTCTTTTGATCATGGCACTTTTGGGGAAGTTGCTACAGTAGTATATGCTTTATATGTGGTGGTTTTGAGTTGAAACCTGAAGCAAAAAGGGTTGATTCTATGTTATGCTTACACTAATGTTGCTAATAGATTTGTGTTTAGTTTTGTATGAAGAAAGTTTTCAAGTGTAGGGATCGGAGAGTGATGAGATGAGTTGAAGAATGGATAAAAGCTCAAGCTTGGGGATGCCCACGCATCACCCCAATAAATATCCAAGAAGTACAAGCATCAAAGGTTGGGGATTCCCCCGAGGTACCCCCTTCTTCATCGGCAAAAATTAGGTCACCTTTCAACACACTATATTTTTATTGCTTCATGCACTATGCGTTTTTCTTGGAGCGTCTTTACTTTTGCTTTCAGTTTTCTTTTGTTTTGTTTGCTGCAATAAATGGTTAGATCACATCATGTTTCTTTTGGAGGAGATGAACTCTCTTTTCATTTGCCAAGGACACTCTAGTTTGCACTCTTATCATTCAATGAGTGTTCTCTTTTTCTGCTACTGCGTTTAGCTTGCATTTTTTGCCTTGATTTTTGTTCAGACCTTGTTTTATCTTTGCATCAAGGTGTATTTGGACCTCTGGTATATGTTGGTTTTCCTCAAAAGATTTTCCTCAAAAAGGTTTGAATGGTGTTGGAAAAGAGAAAAAGTTTCATGCAAAAAAGTGGTACAAAAAGGAGCTTGTTTGGACTGCGGCTTAGACTTTTGCATGTCATGTTTGATGTCATTTTGATAGTATGCTTAGTGATTTTTGCTGTAGCATGACTTGTCTCAAATGACTGAGATTGCTTAATGAGCCTTTGAAAAAATCATGCGTTGTTTATATTATTTGGAAGCGTTAATTTGGTTTTCTCCTTTGATGCTTTATTTGGGTTGACTTGGCGCATGCTTACACCATATTGACTACAAAAATAAGTCGCCTAGCCTCTATGATCATTTAGTTTTTGACTTTTGATGCCATCTTATGCTTCTTTTAATGTTGCTTTGTCGCTTTGCATGATTATGGCCGTTATTGCTCTCTTAGTTGGTCGCTCCGAGTCTTTTGCTAGCCCTTATTTTGTACTGAGTATGAGCTCTACTCGTGCATCCAACTCCTAGAAACCAAGTTTTCCATTGTGTCCACTATAAATTCCTATGCATGGTATTTGCAAGCCATTCCAAGTAAATTTTCATGTGCTACCTTTCAAAAAACCTTCAAAATACTTCTCATTTTGTGACACTATTTTCAGCTCATGGGGACGTAGTGGTCGGATTTGCTATCTTCCATATTGTCTTATTCCAAAAAGAAAAAAAAAGAAAAAAAAGATAGAAAAAAGGCACTCCTCCATGGTATGTGAATGTTGGTGGGCACCCGATGGAATCAGTTAGCCATGGTTTGAGAAAGAAAAAAAGGTGGGGAGGAGTGCCAAGCTTTATAAAAGAGCACAAAAGTGTCAATCTCTCTCTCAAAAACTTGCTTTATTTTTCTATGGAAGATAGTAAGAACCCCATTGCCAGTCGTTGACAAAGACAACCACCTCTCAAAACCAATTTTTATCTCTCTGTTTTACAAATGAAAAGCTCTAGCACATGTTTAATCACTGCTTCCCTCTACGAAGGGCCTTTCTTTTACTTTTATGTTGAGTCACCACCTTCTATCTTTATGCACCGTCTAAGAGAGCATAGTTGTCATTCTGAGTATAATGTGCATTGTCCCAAAGTTTATCATTAATTGATTCATGAATATGGTTTCACTTGTTCTTAAATTACTTGTATCTAGTCAACCTCTTAAACTTGAAGGTGTCCTATGTATTTATGTTTTGCTATTCCATGAGGGACAAGCTGAAAACCATTTACTATGTTTTTCCATATGATTTGAACACACGTTTGACTTTCATTGTTTCATTATTCATGATCTTTTGTTTGTGTTCTTTTTCATGTTATAACATAATTGCTAAGTTTCTTATTGTCAAGATTATGTCTTTCATGCCCATGTTTTAAGTTCTTTGATCTCAGCACTCAATGCTTAAATCGATGATCAAGATTGTGTAGGTGCATGTCACCTCAAAAATTATTCTTTTGTTATCACTTACCTACTCGAGGACGAGCAGGAGTTAAGCTTGGGGATGCTGATACTACTCAAACGTATCTATAATTTTTGATGCTCCATGCTTGTTTTTACACCATTTGCCTTGTGTTTCGTTACACTTCGTGGCGTTTTTATGCGATTTCCGGAACTAACCTATTGACAAGATGCCACAGTGCCAGTTCCCTGTTTTCTGCTGTTTTTGTGTTTCAGAAAAGCTACACAGGAAATATTCTCGGAATTGGACGAAACAAGTTCCAGAAGTCTTATTTTTCCAGGAAGAGTACCGAAGACCGAAAGAGAGCCGGAGGGGGGCCAGAGGCCGCCCACACAAAAGGGGGCGCGGCCTAGCCCCTGGCCGCGCCCACCCATTGTGAGGGCGCCCTGGCAGCCCCCTGACGACGCCTCTTCGCCTATATAAAGCCTCGGGACGGAAAACCCTGGGGGAATCGGCAAAATTTCCAGAAAGAGTTCCGTAGCTCCGCCGCCGCCACCGATGAATTTCGGGGGATAGATGTCTCTGTTCCGGCACCCTGCCGGGACGGGGAAGTGCCCCCGGAGCCATCCCCATCGGTCTCCATTGCCGTCTCCGCCGTCTCCATCGACCTCACCGCCATCTCCATCAACTTTGCTGTCTCCTATGATGAGGAGGGAGTAGTTCTCCCCCGGGGCTGAGGGCTCTACCGGTAGCTATGTGGTTCACCTCTCTCTCCCATGATGTGATCTATATGTGATCGTGAGCTTTATATCTAGTTGAATTGGTAGATGTTATTATTCAGATATTATGCTACTCCTATGCTTTATTATTATACTCTCCGGAGATACCTTATATCATGGTGTAAAGGTGACTAGTGTGTGCATCATGTGTATCTTTTTGGTTAATGTCTCTATGAAATGTTGGTGTTTGTTGGAACCATCTGGTGCGTTCACGGTGATAGTGTGGGACAATCTAGTTTGGGTACATACGGACTTTGAGGAGTGCTTCATAGCCCTACGCATGATTAGTGTTCGTTTTCCATTGGATAATTGTTTTGAGTTGCATATTGATGATAGTATCTATTGGTTCAATTATGTTATATTTGTTGAGAGTGTGTCCACTAGTGAAAGTATGATCCCTAGGCCTTGTTTCCAAGCATTGCACACCATTTACTTCCTATTTTGTTACATATTTGCTTGCAGCAATATTTATTTCAGATTACATTTACTACTTATAATCATCACTACCGCTTGTATTTCACTATCTCTTCACCGAACTAGTGCACCTATACATCTGACAAGTGTATTGGGTGTGTTGGGGACACAAGAGACTTTCTGTATCGTAATTGCAGGGTTGCTTGAGAGGGATAGCTTTGACCTCTTCCTCCCTGAGTTCGATAAACCTTGGGTGATCCACTTAAGGGAAACTTGCTGCTGTTCTACAAACCTCTGCACTTGGAGGCCCAACACTGTCTACAAGAACAGACGCGTGCGTAGACATCAGCCATCTTCATTGCGGTACCTTCGCCTTTCCCTGCTTATTTTGTCAACTTCTGGCGAGCGCCCTCTTTTATTGTTGTATGCGTCCTCTCCGTCGGCGAATCTGTTAGCTACTTCCATTAATTCCGATACTGTCTTAAGCTTTGTTCTCCCTAGTTCCTCCACGAGGTTCGAACGGCGAAGGCCAGCTGAAAAAGCATTGACTGCCCACTCGTCGGAGACGTCCTTTGCAGAATTTTTGATTATACTCCACCGCTGTATGTAGGAGCGCAAAGTTTCATCCTTCCTTTGCACGCTTGACTTGACTTCTTCTAGCGACGCTGGGCGTTTATATGTCGACCAAAAATTTCTTGTGAATTGGTCCTCCAGCTCTCCCCAACTCCCGATAGAATCATTGGGTAGTGTGTTTAACCAGGACCGTGCTGCGCCGGTGAGGTGTAACTGCAGGCTTTGCATTGTCGTTGCTCTTGTTCCTCTGAGTATTTGCACTGCTTGCAGGTAGTCTGATAACCATAGCGTGGGTTCTTGTGACCCATCATATTTTTGCTTATCGTGCGGCAATTTGAATCCTTTGGGTACCCGCGTTCTGCGAATCCTTCGGGTAAAGCATAGCGCGCCCATTTCGTTTTCATCATCTTCATAGTTTTCTTCTCTCCATGCGTAACGCGCATTGTTTACTCTTGCTTGTGTTATAATGTTCCTTGCGTCCTTCTTTCGCGTCTTACTTTTTTCGTCGCCTGATGACTCGCTTGTTTGGTCTTGCAAGGGTCGGCGCTTGAAATTTTCTTTTTGCTTCTCTTTGCGATATGTTGCCTTTTCCTCTGGAGGGTGTTTCCTTAACTTATCCTCTATTAATCCTAGGCTTCGTATCGCGGCCTGATGCATGTGCTCCCGCGGATCTCTAGGCTCCGGTTGTGTGGTTAGTAGATATGCTTGTGCTGCTACCAATGATGCCTCTGGTGTTTCTTGCACAAAATCTTCTTCGTTATCTGATGGGTGCTTGCTTATGCTTTTTGCGTGGCTTTCTTCTCTTGCCCACACTGTTGTTCTCCTGCTGTGCTTCGGGTCTCTGTGCCTTTCTCTGCTGGATTCTGATTCATCGTTGTATTCGTCCCAATATGCTCCACTTGACATGCTGTAGTTTTCTTGGCTTCTCCTTAGCTCGTCTTTTTTCCTTCCTCAACTTTTTCCTATGTTGATGCAATGCATACTAATATCCCATTAAAACTTCCCTTCTGGAATTGTCGGGTACTTTTGTCCCATGGTTGATAGCTGACATGATAATTCTCCACTCCCCGTTGGAGACGTGAATTTTCTCCTTCTCCTTTTTACCGTTGCTCCTTGATTTGTCGACTTGCGTGTTGGTTTCTGCATTATCTTTGTGACATTTCTCTTCTGCAGCTTCAGTGATAATGACGCATAGTTGGTGTACGCTCCTGGAGATGCCACTACTTTCGGAGGCGAGGTCCTTTTGGCTGTTGTATGGTTTACCCTCTGCTACTCCTTCATCGGGTTCTTCCTGAGCTCCGTCGAGTTTTTTGAGCTCCTTTTTCGTGCTTCCCGTTGCTGCAAAGCTGACCGGCGAGTTTACCTCGCTGGAAGAGCCCACTGATGATCCAGACAGTGTGGTTGATTTGGCTTTGTTCGCCGACGGACCTAATTCTGCTGGATCTGAAAGGCGGGTTGAACCCGAAGGTCCCAAGTAGAAGCTTAAACTTCCGATCGTCAACTCCATCTTCTAATTTTCATCGACTTCTGGATTGCTATTGGCTAAAAACAAAAAAGCCGTCGAATTCATGATCCCAACGCCCAGGATCCCCACGGTCGACGCCAATTGACGAGGGTTAACTCGACAAATGTCCAATATGAAGGACTTAGGATCGGGGGAATAGGGCGTCGGATGAACTCGAAGGTAAAATCAGTCAAACAAGGCATGTATCGAAAGTAAACGTAGAGTGAATTTTGGCTTACTCTCAGTCTATCCCCCACCATCCTCTCATGGCCCCTATATATAGGTGGCCAGGTATCAAGGTACGGGAGGGGTCCGATACAGATTACAATATCGATATACGACATGAACTCGTATTTCGACTAGGATTACACTTGGGCCTAGCTTAATGGGCCTCACGGGTACTCAACTAACGGGCTCTATTATCTATACCCTTGTCAGTCACTATTATGGCCTGGCATTGAAAATTAAAATGACCCTTTTCATGGCAAAGTTCACAAATAAAAGGATAAATGGCACAAACCGTTTCACCAAACTCATCTAGAGCCTTATCCCACATTCGGGTTTCTTCATTCCTGTGGTGGATACAATAATCTTCCTTGTCGTAACTCTGTTCACAAGGTCTAAGTACTCCACAAAAATTAACATGCTTATAAGAAATAGTACTTTCAGAAGTTTGAGCATGTTTATTGCAATCATCAATAACAATATCACTTTCTATGCAAGTGTCTTTAAAAGGTTCATGATACATGATACGGGCAGGATGACCACCCAGTTGGGAACCCCAAGAGGAAGGTATGATGAGCACAGTAGCAAGTTTTCCCTCAGTAAGAAACTGAGGTTTATCGATCCAGTAGGAAAAAGCCAAACTTGAGAAGGTGATGCTTGCTAGCTTCGTGACACTCCAGCAAGGTTTATCGATCACTAAGCATACTATCAAAACAATATCAAGCACGACATGAAAAAGTCTAAGCCGCAGTCTAAACAAGCTCCTTTTTGTACCACTTTTTGCATGAAATTTTTTCTCTTTTCCAACACCATTCGAACCTTTTTGAAACAACTCTTTTGATGAAAACCAACATGGACCAGAGGTCAAAATACACCTTGATATAAAGATACAACAAGATCTGAACAAAAATCAAGGTGAGAAACCAAAGCTAAACGCAGTTCTAGAAAAAGAGAATACTCGTTGAACGATAAGAGTGAAAAACTGAGTGTTCTTGGCAAATGAAAAGCAAGGCAACTTCTCCAAAAGAAATTTGTTGGGGTCCAACAATTTATTGCAGCAAACAAAAATAAATAAAACTGAAAACTAAAGTAAAGACGCTGCAAGAAAAACACATAGTGCATGAAGCAATAAAAATATAGTGTGTTGAAAGGTGACCTGATTTTTGCCGATGAAGAAGGGGTGCCTCGGGGGCATCCCAAGCTTTGACGCTTGTACCTCTTGGATATTTATTGGGGTGCATGGGCATCCCCAAGCTTGAGCTTTTGTCCATTCTTCAACTCATCTCATCATTCTCCAATCCCTACACTTGAAAACTTCCTTCATACAAAACTCAACACAATTCTATTAGCAACATTAGTGTAAGCATAATAATGAATCAACCCTTTTTTGGTTCATATTTCAACTCAAAACCACCACATATAAAGCATATACTACTGTAGCAACTTCCCCAAAAGTTCCATGATCAGAAGAACTCAAAAAGAAAGCAATTGAGAGGCAAACACAAATAGTGGCAGAAATCTGTCAAAACAGAACAACTGACAAAGGTCGATTTTTTCGAGGGTTTTCTGTTGCTCAAATCAAAAAGTGTAAAACTAGTGAAAGTTTGGATATACCCTGGGTCATATGCACAAGAATTCTCAGGTCAAAAAGATATTCTGAGAATTTTCACGAATTTTTACGGTGCAGCACCGAAATCTGTTTCAGGACAGCAACATCCCCAAATCTTACCTCACTCAAATTAGAGGTTTCTCTTGGCACAACAATGAAATAAAAATGATAAGGAGCAGTTATTACAGTAGTAATAACTTCCAAGACTCAAATAAAAGAAAAAGAACTGAAAAGAAAACAATGGGTTATCTCCCAAGAGTGCTTTTCTTTAACGCCTTTGAGCTAGGAGCATAAAGTGCGAATCAAGTAATATCAAGCGATGAAGCATCAAGTTCATAATTTGCTCTAAGAATAGAGTTTAAAAGTAATTTCTTTATCTTTCTAGGGAAGTGTTTCATACCTTTCTTGAGTGGGAATTGATATTTGATGGTGCCTTCCCTCATATCAATGATGGCACCTACAGTTCGAAGAAAAGGTCTTCCCAAAATAATAGGACATGAAGCATTGCATTCAACATCCATAACAAGATAATCAACGGGAACAAGGTTATTGTTAACCATAATAAGAACATCATTAATCCTTCCCAAAGGTTTCTTCTTAGCAACATCGGTAATAGGAACATCATTAGAGGTAGTAATGGTACATACCTTCATCTTTCTAGCCATCTCATCTTCTCTTTACCACCTGGCATGCAATTCTGCTAGCATCCTAACATTTTCATCAATTCTAACTTGGATAGCATTAGCAGTGGTAAAAGTATTGTTCTCTTTTACCTCATTAGTCAACACTTTTAGTTTCAGAAGTTCAACATCAAGAGCAAGGCTATCAACTTTAGAAGCAAGAATATCAATTTTGCCTAACTTTTCCTCAACAGACTTATTAAAAGCAGTTTGCTTACCGATGAAGTCCTTGAGCACGACTTCAAGCTCAGAGGGCGCGGCCCTAGTGTTGTTGGAGGAATTACCATAAGAGTTACCATAACCATTACCATTGGTAGAAGGATAATGGTAGAAGGATACGGCCTATAATTGTTACTAGCAAAATTGTTCCTATAAGCATTGTTGTTAAAATTATTATTTCTAATGAAGTTTACATGAACATGCTCTTCTTGGGAAACCAAAGAGGCCAAAGGAACATTATTAGGATCAACATGAGTCCTATAATTAGAAAGGATAAGCATAATAGCATCAATCTTATCACTCAAGGAAGAGGTTTCCTCAACAGAATTTACCTTCTTACCTTGTGGAGCTCTCTCGGTGTGCCATTCAGAATAATTTACCATCATGTTGTCAAGGAGCTTGGTTGCGGCGCCCAAGGTAAGGGACATAAAAGTGCCTCCAGCAGCTGAATCCAATAGGTTTCTTGAAGAAAAATTCAGTCCTGCATAAAAGTTTGGACAATCATCCAAGTAGTCAGTCCATGAGTAGGGCAATTCTTTATCATAGATTTCATTCTTTCCCAAGCCTGAGCAACATGTTCATTATCAAACTGTCTAAACTTCATAATATCACTACGCAAAGCTATAATCTTAGTAGGAGTATAGTATTTTCCAGTAAAAGTATCCTTACACTTAGCCCAAGAATCAATACTATTTCTAGGCAAAGATAGCAACCAATCCTTATCTTTTCCTCTCAAAAAAAAGGAAACAACTTAAGCTTAATAATATCACCTTCTACATTCTTATATTTCTGCATCTCACATAGCTCAACAAAATTGTTGAGATGAGCTGCAACATCATCAGTACTAGAACCAGAAAATTGCTCTTTCATAACAAGGTTTATCAAAGCAGGTTTAATCTCATAAAAAATTTGCAGCAGGAGCAGGTGGCGCAATAGGAGTGCAGATAAAATCACTATTGTTAGTGCTAGTAAAATCACACAACTTAGTGTTCCCGTGAGTACCCATTCTAGCAAAGCTAAAAGCAGACAAGTAAAAACAACTATAAAGGAAACTAATTTTTTGTATTTTTGATAAAACGATGCAAGCAAAAATATAGTAAAGCAAAACAGAAAACAAAGTAAAGGATGTGCGTGTGAAACTCCCCTTGCAGAAGTTTTCTTTTCCCCGGCAACGACGCCAGAAAATTAGCTTGATGCGGGCAGGATAACCACCCAGTTGGGAACCCCAAGAGGAAGGTATGATGAGCACAGTAGCAAGTTTTCCCTCAGTAAGAAATCGAGGTTTATCGATCCAGTAGGAAAAAGGCAAACTTGATGCTTGCTAGCTTCGTGACACTCCAGCAAGGGCGCCATTTACGATTCTTGTTGGTGCGTCTTCAACTAGTAGCAACGCAGAACCTGCACACAACACAACCAAGTACTTTGCTCCCAACTTACGATGAGGTTGTCAATCTCACCGGTTTGCTGTAAACAAAGGTATGAGCGTATCGAGTGGAAAGCAATAGTAGTATGCGAGAAAGTAAACAGTGTGAGTCATAGTAAAATGGTGTAACAATGTAAAGGAAATCGGACCGGGGTCCACAGTTCACTAGTGGTGTCTCTCCATAAGATAAATAACAACATGCTGGGTAAACAAATTACAGTTGGGCAATTGATAGAATAAAGATAACGTGCATATGTCACGAGGATCACTATGATATTTACTCTGGGCATTACAACAAAATACATAGACCGCCATCCAACTGCATCTATGACTAATAATCCACCCACGGGGATATCGTCCGAACACCCCATGAGTATTAAGTTGCGAACAACAGATAACTGAATTAAGCAAAGTGTGTAATGTAAACAAAATGAATGTCCTTGGACACAAGAATGTCGTTTTCTCCCTAGTGGCAACAACACATCTACAACCTTAGAGGTTTCTGTCACTCCCCAGATTAAATAGAGTCATGAACCCAACTATCGAGCATAAATACCCCCTCTTGGAGTCACTAGTATCTACTTGGCCAAGATAGCTACTAACAACGGAGAGCATGCAAGATCATAAACAACATAGAGATAACATAAGATAATATTCAGCACAACAACTTAACATAACACCAATATTCATCGGATCCCAACAAACACAACATGTAGAATTACACAAACATGATCTCGATCCTGTAAGGCAGCTCACGAAATCTAAACATGAAGCACATGGTGGAGAAGACAACCATCTAGCTACTGCTATGGACCCATAGACCAAGGTAGACTACTCACTCATCGCGCCGGAGGCAAGCATGGCGATGAAGAAGACCTCCGGTGGCGATTCCCCTCTCTGGCAGGGTGCCAGGAAGAGCTTCTGGACCCTCCCGATCTCGGGTCGATGACGATGTCGGATCGCGATGTGTTTCTGGAAAATTGATCGGGTCTTTAGGTTTTTCCCGTCGGGGGGTCTTTATAGGCGAAGGGGCGGAGCTAGAGGTGGGCCAGGGGGCCCTCACCACAGGGCGGCGTGGGCTAGGGGCAGGCTGCGCCCCCTAGTGGTGTGGCCGCCCAGTGGCCCCCCTCCGTCTCCTCTTTGGACTTCTGGAAGCTTCGGTAAATATCTGGATGTTCGACTTTTGTTTCATCCAATTCCGAGAATATTTCCTGTGTAACTTTTTTGAAACACAAAAACCGCAGAAAATAGGGAACTGACACTGCGGCATCTTGTTAATAGGTTAGTTCCGGAAAATGCATAAAAACGCCACGAAGTGTAACAAAACACTAAGCAAATGGTGTAAGAACAAGCATGGAGCATCAAAAATTATAGATATGTTTGAGACGTATCAACATCTCCAAGCTTAACTCCTGCTCGTCCTCGAGTAGGTAAGTGATAACAAAAGAATAATTTTTGAGGTGACATGCACCAACACAATCTTGATCATCTATGTAAAGCATTGAGTGCAGAGATCAAAAGAACTTAAAACATGGGCATGAAAGATATAATCTTGATAGAAGAAACTTAGCAACCATGTTATAACATGAAAAAGAACACAAACGAAAGATCATGAAACAACAATGAAAGTCAAACGTATGTTCAAATCATATAGAAAAACATAGCAAATGGTTTTCAGCTTGTCCTTCATGAGAGAGCAAAACATAAATGCATAGGACACCTTCAAGTTTAAGAGGGCGACTAGATACAAATAATTTAAGAACAAGTGAAACCAAAATCATGAATCAATCAATGATAAACTTTGGGACTATGCACATTAAACTCAGAATGACAACTATGCTCTCTTAGACGGTGCATAAAGATAGAAGGTGGTGACTCAATATAAAAGTAAAAGAAAGGCCCTTCGCAGAGGGAAGCAGTGATTAAACATGTGCTAGAGCTTTTCATTTGTAAAACAGAGAGATAAAAATTGGATTTTGAGAGGTGGTTGCTTTTGTCAACGACTGGCAATGGGATTCTTACTATCTTCCATACAAAAATGAAGCAAGTTTTTGAGAGAGATTGGCACTTTTGTGCTCTTTTATAAAGCTTGGCACTCCTCCCCACCTTTTTCCTTTCTCAAACCATCGCTAACTGATTCCATCGGGTGCCCACCAACATTCACATACCATGGAGGAGTGCCTTTTTTTTCCTTTTTTTCTTTTTGGAATAAACAATATGGAAGATAGCAAATCCGACCACTACGTCCCCATGAGCTGAAAACAGTGTCACAAAATGAGAAGTATTTTGAAGGTTTTTTTTGAAAGTTAGCACATGAAAATTTAATTGGAATGACTTGCAAATACCATGCACAGGAATTTATAGTGGACACAATGGCAAACTTGGTTTTTGGGAGTTGGATGCACGAGTAGAGCTCATACTCAGTACAAAATGAGGGCTAGCAAAAGACTGGGAGCGACCAACTAAGAGAGCAATAACGGCCATAATCATGCATAGCGACAAAAACTAAATGATCATAGAGGCTTATGGCGACTTTGTATGAGTCAAACATGTGTAAGCATGCGCCAAGTCAACCCAAATAAAGCATCAAGGAGAAAACCAAATTAATGCTTCCAAATAATAAAAACAATGCATGTTTTTTTAAAGGCTCATTAAGCAATCTCAGTCATTTGAGACAAGTCATGCTACAGCAAAAATCACTAAGCATACTATCAAAACGATATCAAGCACGCCATGAAAAAGTCTAAGCCGTAGTCTAAAGAAGCTCCTTTTTGTACCACTTTTTGCATGAATTTTTTTTCTCTTTTCCAACACCATTCAAACCTTTTTGAAACAACTCTTTTGATGAAAACCAATATGGACCAGAGGTCAAAATACACCTTGATATAAAGATAAAACAAGATTTGAACAAAAATCAAGGCGAGAAACGAAAGCTAAACGCAGTTCTAGAAAAAGAGAACACTCGTTGAACGATAAGAGTGAAAAACTGAGTGTTCTTGGCAAATGAAAAGCAAGGCAACTTCTCCAAAAGAAATTTGTTGGGATCCAAACATTTATTGCAGCAAACAAAACTAAACAAAACTGAAAACTAAAGTAAAGACGCTCCAAGAAAAATGCATGGTGCATGAAGCAATAAAAATATAGTGTGTTGAAAGGTGACCTGATTTTTGCCGATGAAGAAGGGGTGCCTCGGGGGCATCCCCAAGCTTTGACACTTGTATCTTTTGGATATTTCTTGGGGTTCATGGGAATCCCCAAGCTTGAGCTTTTGTCCATTCTTCAACTCATCTCATCATTCTTCAATCCCTACACTTGAAAACTTCATTCTTACAAAACTCAACACAATTCTATTAGCAACATTAGTGTAAGCATAATAACGAATCAACCCTTTTTTGGTTCAGATTTCAACTCAAAACCACCACATATATAGTATATACTACTGTAGCAACTTCCCCAAAAGTTCCGTGATCAGAAGAACTAAACAAGAAAGCGATCGAGAGGCAAGCAAAAATAGTGGCAGAAATCTGTCAAAACAGAACAGCTGACAAAGGTCGATTTTTTCGAGGGTTTTCTGTTGCTCAAATCAAAAAGTGTAAAACTAATGAAAGTTTGGATATAACCTGGGGCACATGCTCAAGAAATTGCAGGTCAAAAAGATATTCTGAGAATGTTCACAAATTTTTACGGTGCAGCACCGAAATCTGTTTTAGGACAGCAACATCCCAAATCTTACCTCACTCAAATTAGAGATTTCTCTTGGCATAACAACGAAATAAAAATTATAAGGAGCGGTTATTACAGTAGTAATAACTTCCAAGACTCAAATAAAAGAAAAAACTGAAAAGAAAACAATGGGTTATCTCCCAAGAGTGCTTTTCTTTAACGCCTTTGAGCTAGGCGCAGAAAGTGCGAATCAAGTAATATCAAGCGATGAAGCATCAAGTTCATAATTTGCTCTAAGAATAGAGTCTAAAAGTAATTTATTTCTCTTTCTAGGGAGTGTTCCATACCTTTCTTGAGTGGGAATTGATATTTGATGGTGTCTTCCCTCATATCAATGATGGCACCTACAGTTCGAAGAAAAGGTCTTCCCAAAATAATAGGACATGAAGCATTGCATTCAACATCCATAACAAGAAAATAAACGGGAACAAGGTTATTGTTAACCATAATAAGAACATCATTAATCCTTCCCAAAGGTTTCTTCTTAGCAACATCAGCAATAGGAACATCACAATAACACTTCTCAAGCGGTGATAAATCAAGCATGTCATAAATCTTTCTAGGCATAATAGAAATACTAGCACCTAGATCACATAAAGCATGGCAATCAAAACCATTAACATGCATATCAATGATGGTTTCCCAACCATCTTCTAACTTCTTGGGAATAGAAGCTTTTTTCTTCAACTTTTCATCCCAAATTTTCATGAGAGCATTGGTAATATGCTTAGTAAAAGCAACATTTATAGGACTAGCATTAGGACTCAAAGCAAGATTTTGCAAGAACAAAATAACTTCAGATATATTGCAGCCATGAACATCAAAATCATTGAAAGAAATAGAGCTATCATCTCCTACACTCTGAAAAATTTCAGCACTCTTTTGAGAAAAAGTTTTTGCTATTTTGGGCTTTTTAGCACAAGGAGTAGGAGTTTTCTCTACACCAATCAAAGTAAGAGGATTTCTAGCATTTGGAACAACATCATTAGAGGTAGTAATGGTACATACCTTCATCTTTCTAGCCATCTCATCTTCTCTTTCCCACCTGGCATGCAATTCTGCTAGCATCCTAACATTTTCATCAATTCTAACTTGGATAGCATTAGCAGTGGCAAAAGTATTGTTCTCTTTTACCTCATTAGGAAACACTTTTAGTTTTAGAAGTTCAACATCAAGAGCAAGGCTATCAACTTTAGAAGTAAGAATATCAATTTTGCCTAACTTTTCCTCAATAGACTTATTAAAAGCAGTTTGCTTACCGATGAAGTACTTGAGCATGACTTCAAGCTTAGAGGGCGCGGCCCTAGTGTTGTTCGAGGAATTACCATAAGAGTTACCATAACCATTACCATTGGTAGAAGGATACGGCCTATAATTGTTACTAGCAAAATTGTTCCTATAAGCATTGTTGTTAAAATTATTATTTCTAATGAAGTTTACATCAACATGCTCTCCTTGAGCAACCAAAGAGGCCAAAGGAACATTATTAGGATCAACATGAGTCCTATCATTAGAAAGCATAAGCATAATAGCATCAATCTTATCACTCAAGGAAGAGGTTTCCTCAACAGAATTTACCTTCTTACCTTGTGGAGCTCTCTCGGTGTGCCATTCAGAATAATTTACCATCATGTTGTCAAGGAGCTTGGTTGCGGCGCCCAAGGTAAGGGACATAAAAGTGCCTCCAGCAGCTGAATCCAATAGGTTTCTTGAAGAAAAATTCAGTCCTACATAAAAAGTTTGGACAATCATCCAAGTAGTCAGTCCATGAGTAGGGCAATTCTTTATCATAGATTTCATTCTTTCCCAAGCCTGAGCAACATGTTAATTATCAAACTGTCTAAACTTCATAATATCAGTACGCAAAGCTATAATCTTAGCAGGAGGATAGTATTTTCCAATAAAAGCATCCTTACACTTAGCCCAAGAATCAATACTATTTCTAGGCAAAGATAGCAACCAATCCTTAGCTTTTCCTCTCAAAGAAAAAGGAAACAACTTAAGCTTAAAAATATCACCTTCTACATCCTTATATTTCTGCATCTCACATAGCTCAACAAAATTGTTGAGATGAGCTGCAGCAGCATCAGTACTAGCACCAGAAAATTGCTCTTTCATAACAAGGTTTATCAAAGCAGGTTTAATCTCATAAAAATTTGCAGCAGGAGCAGGTGGCGCAATAGGAGTGCAGATAAAATCACTATTATTAGTGCTAGTAAAATCACACAACTTAGTGTTCTCATGAGTACCAATTCTAGCAAAGCTAAAAGCAGACAAGTAAAAACAACTATAAAGGAAACTAATTTTTTTGTATTTTTTATAAAATGATGCAAGCAAAAATAAAGTAAAGCAAAACAAAAAAAAAGTAAAGGATGTGCATGTGAAACTCCCCTTGCGGAAGTCTTCTTTTTCCCCGGCAACGGCGCCAGAAAATTAGCTTGATGCGGGCAGGATGACCACCCAGTTGGGAACCCCAAGAGGAAGGTATGATGAGCACAGTAGCAAGTTTTCCCTCAGTAAGAAACCGAGGTTTATCGATCCAGTAGGAAAAAGGCAAACTTGAGAAGGTGATGCTTGCTAGCTTCGTGACACTCCAGCAAGGGCGCCGTTTACGATTCTTGTTGGTGTGTCTTCAACTAGTAGCAACGCGGAACCTGCACACAACACAACCAAGTACTTTGCTCCCAACATACGATGAGGTTGTCAATCTCACCGGTTTGCTGTAAACAAAGGTATGAGCGTATCGAGTGGAAAGCAATAGTATTATGCGAGAAAGTAAACAGTGTGAGTAATAGTAAAACGGTGTAACAATGTAAAGGAAATCGGACCGGGTCCACAGTTCACTAGTGGTGTCTCTCCATAAGATAAATAACAACATGCTGGGTAAACAAATTACAATTGGGCAATTGATAGAATAAAGATAACGTGCATATGTCACGAGGATCACTATGATATTTACTCTGGGCATTACAACAAAATACATAGACCGCCATCCAACTGCATCTATGACTAATAATCCACCCACGGGGATATCGTCCGAACACCCCATGAGTATTAAGTTGCGAACAACAGATAACTGCATTAAGCAAAGTGTGTAATGTAAACAAAACGAATGTCCTCGGACACAAGAATGTTGTTTTCTCCCTAGTGGCAACAGCACATCTACAACCTTAGAGGTTTCTGTCACTCCCCCAGATTAAATAGAGGCATGAACCCAACTATCGAGCATAAATACCCCCTCTTGGAGTCACTAGTATCTACTTGGCCAAGATAGCTACTAACAACGGAGAGCATGCAAGATCATAAACAACATAGAGATAATATAAGATAATATTCAGCACATCAACTTAACATAATACCAATATTCATCGGATCCCAACAAACACAACATGTAGAATTACACAAAGATGATCTCGATCATTTAAGGTAGCTCACGAGATCTAAACATGAAGCACATGGTGGAGAAGACAACCATCTAGCTACTGCTATGGACCCATAGTCCAAGGTAAACTACTCACTTATCGCGCCGGAGGCAAGCATGGCGATGAAGAAGACCTCCGGTGGCGATTCCCCTCTCCGGCAGGGTGCCGAGAAGAGCTTCTGGACCCTCCCGATCTCGGGTCGATGACGACATCGGACCGCGATGTGTTTCTGGGAAATCGATCGGGTCTTTAGGTTTTTCCCATCGGGGGGTCTTTATAGGCGAAGGGGCGGCGCCAGAGGTGGGCCAGGGGGCCTCACCATAGGGCGGCGTGGGCCAGGGGCAGGCCGCGCCCCTGGTGGTGTGGCCACCCAGTGGGCCCCCTCCGTCTCCTCTTCGGACTTCTGGAAGCTTCAGTAAATATCTGGATGTTCGGCTTTTGTTTAGTCCAATTCCGAGAATATTTCCTGTGTAACTTTTCTGAAACACAAAAACAGCAAAAAAAACAGGGAACTGGCACTGTGGCATCTTGTTAATAGGTTAGTTCTAGAAAATGCATAAAAACGCCACGAAGTGTAACAAAACACTAAGCAAATGGTGTAAGAACAAGAATGGAGCATCAAAAATTATAGATACGTTTGAGACGTATCAATACACGTCCCCATTTCCTTTGGGAACATTAATATGTGAAGCAAAGGCTCTAAAGCAATCAACCATAACTTGAGGATCAAGACCATACTTAGCACTAAGCTCTTGAAAATCAGCAGTTTCAGCGAAAGACTTAATGCAATCATACTCATAATTTATACCTGATCCTTTACCTTTGTCGCTATCCCAATCTTCAATATTGTTTTGAATTGTTTCAAGCAGATCCCACTTGACGTCGACATCCTTGCTTGTGAAAGACCCATCAAAGCATGCATCTAGATAGTCCTTGTAATATCCTGAAAGCCTTGCATAAAAATTATTAATAACAATATTATGGGGAAGATCATGAATGGGACATTTGAGCATTAGTGTCTTCAATCTTCCCCACGCTTGGACAATGCTTTCTCCATCATGAGGATGAAAATTATAAATATAATTCCTATCTTTATGAACCTCATGAGAAGGATAGACTTTAGAATAAAAGAGAGGTACAATTTCCTCCCAATCAACAGGTCGGCCATCCTTCAGCAATTTATACCACTCCGCAGCTCTGCCCTTTAGTGATAAAGAGAATAGCTTCCTCTTAACTCGGTTCATTGAAATACCTGCACACTTGAACAACTCGCATAATTCATGTACAAAGAGCAAATGATCACCGGGATGGACAGTTCCATCCCCTAAATAGCAGTTATTCATAGCACGTTCAACAATTTTCATAGGTATTTTAAAAGGACGAGGATCACAAACATCATGAGAACTATCACATATGGGAGATAAAATATCCTCAGAGCAAACTTTCTCCACTAAAGCTGGGGAACTAAAAATATCATGCTTAGCAAAACCAGCTTCCCCAAGCTTAGACCTTTCTATAGCATTAGCAATAACGGTATTCAAAGAATTCATACAAATAACATTGATATGTGAATAAAGCTCCAAAGGTTTTTCAAACACCTCAAGTCTAAACTCAGGAAAGACACTATAAAACTCTTTATTTTCCATTAAGCCTAACTAGTGAAAATAAAAACAAGAAACAAAAAGATATAATTGCAGAATCTAAAGAAAATAACTTCGAGCACTCACCAGCAACTAAAAGACTTAGTAACCAAAGGATGTGAGTACCTTTTACCTTACCTCCCCGGAAACAGCGCCAGAAAAGAGCTTGATTTCTACGCACGCTTCTATCCTTGTAGATAGTGTTGGACCTCCAAGTGCAGAGGTTTGTAGAACAGCAGCAAGTTTCCCTTAAGTGGATCACCCAAGGTTTATCGAACTCAGGGAGGAGGAGGTCAAAGCTATCCCTCTCAAGCAACCCTACAATCATGATACAGAAAGTCTCTTGTGTCCCCAACACACCCAATACACTTGTCAGATGTATAGGTGCACTAGTTCGGCGAAGAGATAGTGAAATACAAGTGGTAGTGATGATTATAAGTAGTAAATGTAATCTGAAATAAATATCACTGCGAGCAAACATGTAACAAAACTGAAAGTAAATGGTATGCAATGCTTGGAAACAAGGCCTAGGGATCATACTTTCACTAGTGGTCACTCTCAACAAAATAACATAATTGAACCAGTAGATACTAACTTTAATATGCCACTCTAAACTATTCTCCAATGGAAAACAAACACTAATCATGCGTAGGGCTACAAAGCACTCCTCAAAGTCCGTATTTCCCCAAACTAGATTGTCCCACACTATCACCATGAACGCACTAGATGGTTCCAACAAACACCAACATTTCATAGAGACATTAACCAAAAAGATACACATGATGCGCACATTAGTCACCTTCACACCATGATACAAGGTATCTCCAGAGATTACAAATAATAAGCACGGGAGTAGCATAATATCTGAATAATAGCATCTACCAATTCAACTAGATACAAAGCTCACGATCACATAAAGATCACATCATGGGAGAGAGAGGTGAACCACATAGCTACCGGTAGAGCCCTCAGCCCCGGGGGAGAACTACTCCCTCCTCATCATAGGAGACAGCAAGGTTGATGGAGATGGCGGTGAGGTCGATGGAGACGGTGGAGACAGCGATGGAGACCGATGGAGATGGCTCCGGGGCACTTCCCCGTCCTGGCAGGGTGCCAAAACAGAGACTTTTGTCCCCCAAAATTTGTCTTCGACGGCGGCAGAGCTGCGGAACTGTTCTGGGAAAAACGCCGATTGATTTAGGGTTTTCCGTCGGGAGGCTTCTTATAGGTGAAGGGGCGTCGTCAGGAGTGGACCAGGGGCTCCTCACCACAGGTGGGCGCAGCCAGGGCCCGAGCCGCGCCCCCTGGTGGTGAGGGCAGCCTCTGGCCCCTCTCCAGCTCCCGTTTGGTCCTCGTCCTTCATCCGGGAAAAATAAGATATTTCATGTTTGGAACTTGTTTCGTCCAATTCCGAGAATATTTCATGTGTAGCTTTTCTGAAACACAAAAACAGCAGAAAACAGGGAACTGGCACAGTGGCATCTTGTTAGTAGGTTAGTTCCAGAAATCGCATAAAAATGCCACGAAGTGTAATGAAACACAAGGCAAATGGTGTAAAAACAAGCATGGAGCATCAAAAATTATAGATACGTTTGAGACGTATCATCATCCCCAAGCTTAACTCCTGCTCGTCCTCGAGTAGGTAAGTGATAACAAAAGAAATAATTTTTGAGGTGACATGCACCATCATAATTTGATCAACTATGTAAGCGTTGTACGCTGGGATCAAAAGAACTTAAAACATGGGCATGAAAGATATAATCTTGATAGAAGAAACTTAGCAACCATGTTATAACATGAAAATGAGCCCAAACAAAAGATCATGAAAATGAAACAATGAAAGTCAAATGTGTGTTCAAATCATAAGGAAAAACATACAAATGGTTTTCAGCTTGTCCTTCATGGAGTAGCAAAACATAAATGCATAGGACACCTTCAAGTTTAAGAGGGCGACTAGATACAAATAATTTAAGAACAAGTGAAACCAACATCATGTATCAATCAATGAAAACTTTGGGACAATGCACATTATACTCAGAATGACAACTATGCTCTCTTAGACGGTGCATAAAGGTAGAAGGTGGTGACTCAACATAAAAGTAAAAGAAAGGCCCTTCGCGGAGGGAAGCAGTTGTGACACCCCAAAATCAGCACCTTGCAAATTATAGCAATCACGCCACATTTCACACGATGTCGCTTTGGAAACGCCCACCAAGCAAAATGTGCACGTCGCAACATACATATTAGGCGGGTGGAATCAAGGTAGTAACATTACACAAGTTCACGATGGAACCCACAAAAGAATATATAATACAACCACGAAGACTCCACGAGTCAAGAATTCAAATATACATACAAAGATCCAAATCATACATAAAGCAAACAGTATCCGAGTACGGACAAGAATACAAATGGGCCTAAGAGGCCTGAAGATAAACGATGGCGTCCATAACCCTGCCCAGGCCAAGCCGGAAGGGTAACCTTGCTAACGTCGTTGCTCCCATGTACCTGTCTTCAAACCTGCTCCGGCAAATATCCGAGATGAGCAGCAATAAGTACGAAGTACTTAGCAAGACTTCAAGACATATAAAGCATAGTCAACAAGCCGCCTTTGTACGTGAGGTACGCAGACAAGCTCGAGAGACTCAAAAGGACGTCAGCTGTATGGTGGGGTTAAGCGGCAGCGAGCAAGCACTAAAGAACCTATAGAGACACTCTACAACTTCCGTCTAATCAGAATAAGATAAGAGAGCGCATAAAGTAAAGAACAAGAATACTACATCAAATATAACCCAGCCGATGAATCACCTCATTGTGACCATACGAAGAAGCAATATCAAAGGCACTCACACGGTTGACAATTTTATAACAATTTAATATTGTAGTAGAACTATTTACTATGCCACTTTTTATCATCAATTAGGTGCAAGTTGTTCTATGATCGAGTAGAACGGCTCCAAGTCGTCAATAACCGCGGACACGGCCTTTTGAAAAGATTTACCTTGCAGGGGTGCACCAATGTACCCATACACGCTCGATCAATCCAACATAGCAAGGGAAGGATATCACGACAAGACTGTTGCTAGTTCTACGAGAAAGTTTAGGGGGGCCACCCTACTAAGCTACCCGCAACGAAGTCGGCCGAGCTCCGAAGACGGACCCAGAAGTTTGCGACGGCGTGAAAGTCTGAAAGAAGGCTCATCGGAGAGACGTCATCCAGCTTCCAATTCGACCCGCGGGCAAATAAACCTGTCAACCATCAGAGGTGACACAACCACACCCATCGGAGGGGGGCTCAAAACCTAGAGCACCCTCAGAGGTAACTCAAACCAACTCCAGATCCAAATGTAAATATGGTGTTGTGGCCCCGCTAAACTAACTCGAGAAAAAGTAGTAAGTCAAGGGAGACCCCATGGAATCTTCCGCGAATGGTTAGCGTGCTCAGCTTAGAACAGTTCATGCGAACTCGGGGTCCTAGGGGACACAAGTGAGCCATCGTAAAACAGGCAAAATGACTCACTGATGCCTCTGCTTTAAACAAGTGTAGTTGTAACATAAATAAATCATGTTTATCTCCAACATCTAGTATCCAACTTATCTCCAATTCATAACCATCTCATAACCATAAAGTAAAGCATGTGATAACTTCCCCAACAACCCGATAAGATAACAACTTGAAACAACCTAAGCATGCCTACGACTCGCAAGGCTAACTCAAACAACAAGCAAAAGGTAATAGGCGGGAGGTGGCGGATATATAGTTTTGCTTTGGGGAAACTGGTGGATAGGAGACGTGACTCGAACAAAGCATCGGAACATAAGGCTAGCATAAAGCATAAAGCATAAATACAAATAGGTAATAAGTACCCCTATAGGTAGGCAAGGGGCGGGAAAGCTTGCCTGGCAAGATTGTCGAGGAACACCCAAAGAACTTGTCATTGCTCACAACACCACGAAACTTCCTATCCAGGAAGAAGCAAATCACTACAACAAACAACGGATGCAATACTTACTACTACGGAAAAAGAATCGGCATGAGCATGTATGCATGACATGGCAATTATGATGCAATGCAACTTATGCAAATTAAGCGGAATCAGAATTCCAACGCACATATATATGGTTCAAGTTGTTTTTACTACTCGACAATTTAAATGTTGATTAGCATGGAAAAGACAAGACATAGGTGAGCTAAACAAAATTAAATGAAGTGGGCTAACCATATTTGGTAATTCTCAATTACTCCATATCTTATTATTAGGTGATATGTACACTACCACGTTGCAACATGATGCGAGATGAAAACAGTAATGTGAATGGCATATCCAGATTCTACACATTTTTCTGATAAACTTTCATATAAAATATGTTTTGTTCTGAGTTACAGCTTAAAAGATATGGTTTTAGCAAGATTTGACAAACTGTAGGAATTTTCAGAAAACAGTAAAAGGGAGACTGAAACTGGGCCGGACCTGAGCCCGAAGGCGCCGGATAGAAGTCGTCGCCCGTCAGTGACTGACGGAGGAGTTTCTGATGGGTCGAGGCCCATTTGGCATCGGATCTGAATAGCAAAAAGAATAGGATTAAAATCCTGGATCGCTGGGGATCGAACTCATGATCTCTTGAACCGGGACAAAGGACTCAAGCCACTGTGGTACTCAACCAGTTCTGAACAGAATCGTATGTCGTGCCTTAAGATGGAAGCAAAGTGTAGGTTAACTTGACGAAACTGAATTTGTTTGCAGTGTTCGACGGAGGGAGCACTGCGGGGCTGAGCTCGTGGAGGGCGCCGAACAGAGGAGGCACGGATGCGCTTGAAGAGAACGGAGACGAGAACATGGGGGCATCGAGGACGAGGAACCAGCGTACTCGCAGGCGGTCGCGGATGACGCGGCGAGTAGACGCCGGTGTGTGGAGCTTGCAGACCATGCAGACTTGGCGTGGGCGCGGGGCTGCAGGTCTGCCTTGGGCATGGCCGCGCGGACACGAGCTTGACGAGGGCGTGCGCGGGCGTGCGGAGCCGGACATGCGTCGGACGGACGCGGACGCTGTGGTCACTGGGAGAACTCGGTGTCGGTGATGGAGACACACTGCCCAGCGCGCAAGCACGCAACTTTGCGTTGGAGCAGAGCGGCGAGGTCGGCGAATGGCGCAGACGTCCGTGAGCAAGGAGGCGATCTTGACACGGCTGGCATCGGAGACGAAGCAGGCAACATCGGCGGGGAGCAGCACGTGCGCGTCGCGGGGAGCGTGCAGCGTGGACGTTGACCATGTCGTTGATTTTGGGGATGCCTCCGCCCGTTCTTTGCTCGAGGAGATGCGGGACGTCGCTGCGGAGCTCAAGAAGGCGCCGGCTTGGGGATGGTTTCCGCCGGCGGAGGTCGAAGCAGACGCGGACGGTCGCCGGTTGAGGACGAGCTTGGCAAGAAGTTGAAGCGGCGATGGTGGCGACGTGAAGCCGAGGAGATGAGGGAAGGCGCATGGCTGATCGCGTTGGAGGCCGAGCGAGACAAGCAAGCGAGCACATCGGAGATGATGCTCATGCGGAGAAGGAGCAAGGGAGGAAGGCGGAACACCTGCTGCTGATGCGTGTTTTAGGCAGAGCAACTAGGCAGCAAGAAGCAAGCAGAGGCGTTGCTTGCAGGAGAGAGTGGCGGCGGGGATGGGACTATGGGAGTAGGTGAGATAGGGTTCGATCGAGAGTCTAGTGGATTTATAGGAGGCAGAGGCTACATGGGAGCCGTCCCATCGATCAGGTGCCCAACGTGGCTGCCTCCGATGCGCTTCCGTACAGAGGTAGAGGAAAGGTAGTGGATGGTGGGCTACGTGGGCTGCCAAGGTTTGGTTGGGGTTCTTCTCTTCTCTTCTTGTTATCTGATTCCTTCTTCATTTCTTTTTCTTGAAGCATTTTTTTTAGTAAAAACAAGAGAGATGCTTCGGAAGATTGCAAGAAGGTTTCAAAATAGTTTTTAAAACATTTAGCAAATAGTAGGGTTTTAGTTTTAATTAGAAATAAGAAAAAGGAAAGGGAGAGTTTCACACAAACCATACGAGCAACATAAAATTAGATTTTATTTCAAATAATTTTAAGTTTGACAAAAACTTGCAAAGGTTAAAGATGCATGATGATGCATGACACCACGACGATGCACAAAATAAAATAACAAACAATTTCTAAAAAGGGGATTTTTCTGGACCGTTACAGCAGTGATTGCAAGTTTTATAAACCTTCAAAAATTATGGTACTTACCGGCTTTGAGCTCTCATTGCCCCCATCATAAGCATCTTGAATGGTCAAAGTTAATGCGAATACACTTATGATGCATATGCTTGACAAATCATAAGTTGAAAACCTCGTGTCCCGTGAAGTATGAATACCCAAACCTCATGCTACTTTACTTAGAGTCCCAAGCAAGCTCTTGTCATTGTAAGTATACACGTATCATCGAGAACCGCCAACGGGGTACCTCCGTGCCCGATGACATGGAACACCTCGGCATCTCTTTTATTTACCATTGGTATAGCTTTTTATTGTGAGATGCGTCGTCGAATGTTCACTATGGGCATGCTGTAAATTTCCACCATGAATTATGCATGGCTTAGATTAGCGGCCCAGGCGTTTCTCTAACACATATACAAACTCCATGATCCCGCAAGATTCCCAATTCATTTCACACCGCGAGTATCCATAAACAAAAGATCACGATATCAACTCAAATGAAAGATAGTGCAATGTTGAAAGCTTGCCCCATGACGGCATGGCTGGGCTAATTTCCAACTTACAACTTGCAAGCATAACAACTCAACATAAGAGAGCCACAGTGTTAAAATTTTAAAACGAGAAAATTAAAGTGTGCCATCAGGTTCGTGAGAGCTTTACTAACCAATTTTCACATAACACCAAAAAGAGTTTAATTTGAAGGGTAGATAAAAGCAAGTCAAATGTACTTTGGAATAACAAATTGCTAATAGGCATGTATGATGGACACATTGGAACAACTTGGTTTTTAGGAGTTGGATGCACGAGTAGAGCTCATACTCAGTACAAAATGAGGGCTAGCAAAAGACTGGGAGCGACCAACTAAAAGAGCAATAACGGCCATAATCATGCAGAGCGACAAAGCAACATTAAAAGAAGCATGAGATGGCATCAAAAGTCAAAAACTAAATGATCATAGAGGCAATGGCGACTTTGTATGAGTCTAACATGTGTGAGCATGTGCCAAGTCAACCCAAATAAAGCATCAAATGAGAAAACCAAAATAATGCTTCCAAATAATTAAAACAACGCATGATTTTTTTCAAAGGCTCATTAAGCAATCTCAGTCATTTGAGACAAGTCATGCTACACCAAAACCACTAAGCATACTATCAAAAAGACATCAAACATGACATGCAAAAGCCTAGGCCGCAGTCTACACAAGCTCCTTTTTGTACCACTTTTTTGCATGAAACTTTTTCTCTTTTCCAACACCATTCAAACCTTTTTGAGGAAACTCTTTTGATGAAAACCAACATAGACCAGTGGTCAAAATACACCTTGATCCAAAGATAAAAGAAGATCTGAACAAAAATCAAGGCGAAAAACAAAAGCTAAACGTAGTAGCAGAAAAAGAGAACACTCGTTGAACGAAAAGAGTGAAAACTAGAGTGTTCTTGGCAATAAAAACAGAGTTCATCTCCCTCCAAAACAATATGATGTGACCAAACCATTTATTGCAGAAAACAAAACAAAAGGAAAACTGAAAGCAAAAACAACTGACGCTCCAAGGAAAACGCATAATGCATGAAGCAATAAAAATATAGTGTCTTCAAAGGTGACCTGATTTTTGCCGATGAAGAAGGGGGGTGCCTCGGGGGCTTCCCCAAGCTTTGACGCTTGTACTTCTTGGGTATTTCTTGGGGTGGCATGGGCATCCCCAAGCTTGAGCTTTTGTCCATTCTTCAACTCATCTCATCATTCTCCAATCCCTACACTTGAAAACTTCCTTCATACAAAACTAAACACAAATCTATTAGCAATATTAGTGTAAGCATAACATTGGATCAACCCTTTTTGCTTCAGGTTTCAACCTAAAACCACCACATATAAAGCATATACTACTGTAGCAACTTCCCCAAAAGTTCCGTGATCAAAAGAACTCAAAAAGTAAGCAATAAAGCGGCAAACACAAATACTGGCAGAAATCTGTCAAAACAGAACAGCTGACAAAGGTCGAATTTTTAGAGGGTTTTCTGTTGATCAAATCAAAAAGTGGTAAGCTAATGAAAGTTTGGATATAACCTGGGGCATATGCACAAGAAATATCAGGTCAAAAAGATATTCTGAGAATTTTCACGAATTTTTGCGGTGCAGCACCGAAAACTGTTTCAGGATAGCAACATCCCCAAATCTTACCTCACTCAAATTAGAGGCTTCTCTTGGCACAAAAACGAAATAAAAAGGATAAGGAGTGGTTATTACAGTAGTAATAACTTCCAAGACTCAAATAAAAGAAAAAGAACTGAAAGTAAACAATGGGTTATCTCCCAAGAGTGCTTTTCTTTAACGCCTTTGAGCTAGGCGCAGTAATTTGCAAAGATGCTCATGTAGGCACCATAAAAGAGCTTAAGGCAAAGGCGCTATATAAGAACTTGAAGCAAGAGAGAGCATCAAAAAGCAAATATGAAACACATTTAAATCTAAACCACTTCCTATGAAAAATAGTCTTGTAAAGAGACAAGTCTTGAAAGCGCAAAGCAAAAAGCATAGGAAGGCAAAACAAGTATAACTTCAAGAATTGCAACATAAAGAGGGGAAACTCAATATTGTTGAGATCCATCAAACCATGTTTCCCTCTCTCATAATAACTTTCAGTAGCATCATGAATAGAACTAACAATATAACTATCACATAAAGCATCCCTATCATGAGCCACATGCATAAAAGAATTAATACTCCCCACATGAACAATCGTAGTAGGAGCAGATTCAACAGAATAATTATTCTCATCACCATAATCATCAAAAATAGGAGGCATATTGTAATCATAACTATTTTTCTCCTCAAAAGTAGGTGAACTGAAAATATTATACCCATCATCATAACCATCATAAACTAGAGGTTTAGTATCATCACAAGCTAGAGAACAGCTATTTTGCAAAGCATATTCATCAAACATATCATCATAAGAAGGAACATGGATAGTACAAATGGTACAACAATTATTAACCTTAGAATTGGTACCAACAAGATTTTCAATCTCAAAAGTAGAGTGCTTTTCCCAATCATGATCACTAACATAGGTAACAGGCATGGGAACATCATCCCAATCAGAATTATCCTAATCTATAGCAGGATCATAATGCTTAGGGGAAGATATCGTGTCCTCTCGCCTTTTACTCCTCTTCTTCTTCTTCATACTCTTCTTACTCTCTCCTCTAGGAGGGAGAGACTTGAAGGGCATCTTCTCCACATATTCTTTAGGAGGGAAAGGCATCTTCTCCACATAATCTGGTTTACCGATAGAAACAACCGAAGAAACTTTGGAGGATTCCTCCTCTCTATTAATAAGATTGAAACATCTATTAGTCCTGTCATAGCTTGGAAAAACATCATGTTTTATAAGATTTTGTATGTAAGTATTTGCGAGGCAATCTTTAGCACAATAGAGACGACAACCACGAAGGATGCTATTAATATCAACATCTCTCATATCAACCAAAGAAATCTTTCTAGACATCTCTTCACACTCCAAAAACAATGTAAGCTCATCATGCTGATTGAGAGTAATCTTATCATCACAATACAAATTTGCGGTACTCATTCGATTAATTGGGCATTGAAAATTAAAGTGACCCGTTTTATTGCAAAGTTCACAAAGAAAAGGATAAAGCTCACAAACCCTTTCACCAAGCTCGTCTAGATACCTGAGCCACATATTGGTTTCTTCATTCCCGTGGGTGATGCAATAATCTTCCTTGTTGTGACTCTGTTCACAAGGTCTATGTACTCCACAAAAAATTAACATGCTTATAGGAAATAGGACTTTCAAAGGTTCGAGCATGTTTATTGCAATCATCAACAACAATATCATTTTCTACGCAAGTGTCCTTATAAGTTTCATGATACACGTCCCCATTTCCTTTAGGAACATTAATATGGGAAGCAAAGGTTTTAAAGCAATCAATCATAATTTGAGGATCAAGACCATACTTAGCACTAAGCTCTTGAAAATCAGCAGTTTCAGTGAAAGACTTAATGCAATCAAACTCGTAATTCATACCTGATCCTTTACCTTTGTCGCTATCCCAACCTTCAATATTGTTTTGAATTGTTTCAAGCAGATCCCACTTGGTGTCAACATCCTTGCTTGTGAAAGACCCATCAAAGCATGCATCTAGATAGTCCTTGTAATATCCTGAAAGCCTTGCATAAAAATTATTAATAACAATATTATGGGGAAGATCATGAATAGGACATTTGTGCATTAGTAACTTCAATCTTCCCCATGCCTGGGCAATGCTTTCTCCCTCATGCGGATGAAAATTATAAATGTAATTCCTATCTTTATAAACCTGACTAGAAGGATAGAATTTAGAATAAAAGAGAGGTACAATTTCCTCCCAGTCAATAGATCGATCATCCTTCAGTGTTTTATACCATTCCTCAGCTCTGCCTTTCAGTGATAAAGAGAATAGCTTCTTATTAACTCGGTTCATCGAAATACCTGCACACTTGAACAACTCGCATAATTCATGTATAAAAAGCAAATGATCACCAGGATGGACAGTTCCATCTCCTAAATAGCAGTTATCCATAGCACATTCGACAATCTTCATGGGTATTTTAAAAGGATGAGGAGCACAAGCATCATTAGACACATCACATATGGGAGATAAAATATCATCAGAACAAACTTTCTCCACTAAAGCTGGGGAACTAAAAATATCATGCTTAACAAAACCAGCTTCCCCAAGCTTAGACTTTTCTATAGCATTAGCAATAATGGTATTCAAAGCATTCGTACTAATAACATTGCTATGCGAAATAAGCTCCAAAGGTTTTTCAATTTTCTCTTCAAATCTAAACTCAGGAAAAAGACTAAAGAACTCTTTACTTTCCATTAAGCCTAACTAGTGAAAATAAAAATAAGAAACAAAAAGATATAATTGCAGAATCTAAAGGAAATAACTTCGAGCACTCACACAGGAGGATGCGAGTACCTTTTACCTTACCTCCTCGGCAACGGCGCCAGAAAAGAGCTTGATGTCTACACACGCTTCTGTTCTTGTAGACAGTGTTGGGCCTCCAAGTGCAGAGGTTTGTAGAGCAGCAGCAAGTTTCCCTTAAGTGGATTACCCAAGGTTTATCAAACTCAGGGAGAAAGAGGTCAAAGTTATCCCTCTCAAGCAACCCTGCAATTACGATACAGAAAGTCTCTTGTGTCCCCAAAACACCCAATACACTTGTCAGATGTATAGGTGCACTAGTTTGGCGAAGAGATAGTGAAATACAAGTAATAGTGATGATTATGAGTAGTAAACGTAATCTGAAATAAATATTGCTGCAAGCATACATGTAACAAACTGAATGTAAACGGTGTGCAAAGCTTGGAAACAAGGCCTAGGGATCATACTTTCACTAGTGGACACACTCTCAACAAATATAACATAATTAAACCAATAGATACTATCATCAATATGCAACTCAAAACAATTCTCCAGTGGAAAACGAACACTAATCATGCGTAGGGCTACGAAGCACTCCTCAAAGTCCGTATGTACCCAAACTAGATTGTCCCACACTATCACCATGAACGCACTAGATGGTTCCAACAAACACCAACATTTCATAGAGACATTAACCAAAAAGATACACATGGTGCGCACACTAGTCACCTTCACACCATGATACAAGGTATCTTCGGAGATTACAAATAATAAGCACGGGAGTAGCATAATATCTGAATAATAGCATCTACCAATTCAGACTAGATACAAAGCTCACGATCACATAAAGATCACATCATGGGAGAGAGAGGTGAATCACATAGCTACCGGTAGAGCCCTCAGCCCCGGGGGAGAACTACTCCCTCCTTATCATAGGAGACAGCAAGGTTGATGGAGATGGCGGTGAGGTCGATGGAGATGGCGGAGACGGCGATGGAGACCGATGGAGATGGCTCCGGGGGCACTTCCCCGTCCCGACAGGGTGCCGGAACAGAGACTTCTGTCCCCCGAAATTTGTCTTCGACAGCGGTGGAGCTGCGGAACTGTTCTGGGAAAAATGCCGATAGATTTAGGGTTTTCCGTCGGGAGGCTTCTTATAGGCGAAGGGGCGTCGTCAGGAGTGCACCAGGGGCTCCTCACCATAGGTGGGCGCGGCCAGGGCCTGGGCCGCACCCCCTGGTGGTGAGCGCAGCCTCTGGCTCCTCTCCAGCTCCCGTTTGGTCCTCGTCCTTCGTCCGGGAAAAATAAGACTTCTGGAACTTGTTTCGTCCAATTCCAAGAATATTTCCTGTGTAGCTTTTCTGAAACACAAAAACAGCAGAAAACAGGGAACTAGCACTGTGGCATCTTGTTAGTAGGTTAGTTCCGGAAATTGCATAAAAACGCCACGAAGTGTAACGAAACACAAGGCAAATGGTGTAAAAACAAGCATGGAGCATCAAAAATTATAGATACGTTTGAGACGTATCAGCGAGTATTCATGGGCGCAGGCAGTGGCATAAACCTGATATATGAAAGGACTCTAAAGGCAATGAGCATCTCTTTAGAATGGTTGAAGCCAACAGATTGCTCTTTTCATGGAATAGTACCAGGAAGCACAAATCACCCCCTCGGAAAAATTGAACTCGATGTTTGTTTTGGTGACAGCGGCAACTTCCGCAGAGAAAAGCTGGAATTCAAAGTGATGGACTGGCCTTCACAATACCATGCAATCCTGGGACAACCAGCATTTGCAAAATTCATGGCAGTTCCTCACTACGCATATTTAACACTCAAAATTCCGGGACCCAAGGAGACCATTACAGTACAAGGAAGCTTCGAAGTATCCAATACATGCGACAAGGAATTCAATAGGATGGCGCAAACCTTCGGCATGACAGCCGAATATGCAAGACTCAAAGGCGAAACCAAACACAATGTACTACCCAACGTCGGTCGATCCCTGCTAGACCAGGCTTTTGACGCAACGCAAGATTCCAAGAAAATTCAGGTTCACCCTACGGACCCTAATAAAACCACTTCCATAGCGCTAAACTTGGACCCCACATAGGAAAGCGCGCTCGTTCAGTTCCTCCATGAGCGCTGGGAAATCTTCGCCTGGTGTCCTTCAGACATGCCAGGGGTTCCCAGGGAACTCGTCGAGCACGCACTAAATGTGAATCCAAAAGCAAAGCTAGTCAAGCAACCTCTGCGACGGTTCGATGAACCCAAAAGAAAAGCAATAGCAGCCGAGCTACACAGGCTAGAAAATGCAGGTTTCATTAGAGAAATTAAAGCATCAACTTGGGTGTCTAACGTAGTTATCGTCCCCAAGAAAAATACGGACATACAAACAGTATGTGTCGACTACACGTCTCTCAACAAGCATTGCCCTAAGGATCCCTTTCCGCTACCTCGCATTGATCAGATAATCGACTCAACAGCTGGGTGCGCAAGGATTTCCTTTCTGGACGCATACTCCGGCTACAACCAGATCAAGTTGAAAAAAGAAGACGAAGAAAAAACAACTTTTATCACACCATATGGCGTTTTTTGCTATCAAGTCATGCCCTTCGGCCTCAAGAATGCAGGAGCAACTTATCAACGGATGATGCAAAATTGCCTCGGAAGTCAAATAGGCTGCAACATGCAAGTTTACATCGACGACATGGTCATCACTACAAGAAAGGAGGAGTCTTTAATCAGCGACCTACAGGAAACCTTCAACAACCTCAACAGGTATAAGCTCAAGCTTAACCTGACAAAATGCTCTTTTGGCGTGTCAGCAGGGCAACTTCTGGGATTCCTGGTGTCAGCAAGAGGAATAGAGGCAAACCCAGAGAAAATCCAAGCAATACTAACAATGGGGAAACCAGCAAAACTACACGACGTACATAAACTCGCAGGACGCGTGGCGACATTAAGTCGATTTGTCGCAAGATTAGGATAAAAAGCTCTCCATTTTTACGCACTCATGAAAAAGTCAGATAGCAAATTTGAGTGGACAGCAAAGGCAGATACAGCCTTCGTGCAGCTGAAAAAAGTGCTTTCCACACCACCAGTGTTGGTCGCACCGAAAGAAAGAGAGCCACTACTATTATATATTGCAGCCACACATCAAGTGGTGAGCACGGTACTAGTAGTCGAGCGAAGTGAAGAAGGAAAGGCGCACGGAGTCCAGCGGCTAGTATATTTTCTTAGCGAAGTCCTGTCACCAACAAAGCAGAGGTACCAGCATTACCCGAAGCTTGCGTACAGCGTGTTCACAACAGCACGAAAACTACGGCAATACTTTGCGGTGCATCCAATCATAGTGGTTAACGAAGCCCCACTATCAAATATATTGAACAACCCTGAAGCAACAGGACGT
Organism: Dactylis glomerata; assembly: GCA_007115705.1. Taxonomy (NCBI): domain Eukaryota; kingdom Viridiplantae; phylum Streptophyta; class Magnoliopsida; order Poales; family Poaceae; genus Dactylis; species Dactylis glomerata. Next base: position 124,926 of record QXEO01000751.1, read on the forward strand.
GTCTCCTTATGGGGATTCGAACTATCTCCCCTGGACATCATGTACGAGAAAAGGAAAGCAATCAGATCCCATGTGTTGCCAAATTTCACAGCAGAGTGGCTCAAACTATAGAACACAAGACCACCTGACCTGTCGAGTGTATGGACAATGTACTTCGATGGATCGAAAAGGGTCCAAGGCGCAGGAGTAGGGGTAGTCTTAATATCACCACAAGGGGATAAGCTAAAGTACGTATTAAGGATGAGTTTCCTGCAAGCTTCTAACAATGAAGCCGAGTATGAGGCCCTGCTTCATGGAATGAAGATGGCCAAAGCATGTGGAGCAACCCGACTAAAAATATTCGGGGACTCGAACCTTGTCGTCCAGCAAGTAATGAATCGATGTGATGCCATCAGCGACAACATGACGGCGTATAGGAATTTGTACTACTATCTAGAAGGAACCTTCGATGGGTGCGAAGTTTCACACATAAGCAGGACCAGCAACGAGGATGCCGATAATCTAGAAAACATCGGGTCCCAATGTCTGCCTATACCACCAGGGGTTTTCTGGGAAGAAATCATCGAGAGGTCAATAAAAGGCAGCAAAAGTTCGACTTCAGGGGAACCAAGTCAGCATTTGATGACAGGCTTGGGGTCTGGCAAGCCAGGAGCAGAAAGCATAGCAGAACCAGAGGGAGTCATATGATCAAAGAAACTTGGATGCAACCATACTTAGCGTACATGATGAACAAGACACTATCCAAAGATACAGTCAAAGCACGAAGGATAATATGACGATCCAAAGCTTTTGTCATACTACATGGGAAGTTACATAAGAAAAGTATAACTAGCGTATTGCAGCGACGCGTCACTCCAAGAAGGGCAGGACATATTAAAAGATATCCATGCAGGAGTTTGCGGACATCATGCTAGCAGCAGAGCTATAGCGGCCAAGGCTTTTCATGCAGGATTCTACTGGTTAACAGCCATCGAAGATGCAAAAGACATAGTTCGAAGATGTGAAGCCTGTCAACGATTTGCATCCAGACCGCATGCACCAATAGCAGAACTTCAGCCAATACCACTATCCTGGCCCTTTGCACAATGGGGTTTGGATATGGTAGGAAAATTGCACAAGTCATGGCCAGGAGGGCACATCTACATGTTGGTGGTAGTAGACAAATTCACCAAGTGGGTAGAAGCAGCCCCAGTAACAACTCAGGATTCCACAATAGCAATCAACTTCATTAAGTCAATAGTATTTTGCTTCAGAGTACCACACAGCATCATCAGAGACAATGGAACAAATTTCACATCTAAAGGGTTCAAAAGTTATTGCGAAAGCATGGTAATCAAACAAAAGTTCGCATCCGTTGCACATCCCAAAACAAACGGGCAAGTCGAGAAAGCAAACGGCTTAATATGCAATGGAATAAAAAAGAGGCTATTAGCACCCCTGGAGAAAGCCAAGCACGTTTGGGTAGATGAGTTACCCTCCGTGCTCTGGAGTCTGAGAACTACGCCTAATGCGGCTACCCAAGAGACACCTTTCTTTCTGGTCCATGGCACAGAAGCCGTGCTTCCAGTCAAAATTACCCATGAAGCCCCAAGAATTGTGGCTTACGATGAAATGACTTCTACAGAAGTACTTCAAGTTGATGTCGACGCACTTGACGAAGCAAGAGATGTAGCACTAGGCGGAGCTACACAATACCAGCAGAGTCTACGGAACTACCATAGTGGTCAAGTTCGTCCCCGATCTTTAGTAGTAGGGGATCTAGTCCTACGACTCAAGCAGGATGGCCATGGAAAATTAGAGTCCCCATGGGTGGGACCTTACATTGTCACAGAAGTCATCCCAGGAGGAGCTTATCGACTATAAGAAAAGAAGATGGGCAAAGATGAGAGCAACCCGTGGAATGCAGAGCAGCTCTGGCGTTTTTACGCATAGAAGACGTCACTAACAAACAAGCACAATGACAGCAACAAAAAAAATTCGAGTTATGACCCTCTAAGCCTAGAACATGAGGCCATAGGTCGTGTTTCTTGGGTCAACTCGACGATATATAGAATATGTTATGATTTTCTGCTCGGGGGCTTCAACCCTCGAGTCGTTGTAAAAAATAGCAGTATTATTGAGATCATGTATTCATGCTTTCTCACGAGTTACTACGAGGTTGTTCACAACCCTATATTTGATGAGAAAAAAAACGTGGCTAGCGGAAACACAAAAGTCATCGACTTTAAGAGAAAACACACCTCAGAACACTGATAGTTCCTCTGGTCTATTACTGAATGCCATAGCATAAAACAGAGTTTATCACATATATTTATTACATAAAGTGGGCCAAAGGAGCACAATTCAAAAGAAGTACATCAAGAGAAAAGCAACATATACTGAAAGTGCACTTCAGCTTCATACTTCCTCTGGCACTGTGTGCAGTTGAAGATCTTCATGTCAAACTTCGACGTACCGCAATGGTAGTCGAAGAGCATGAAAAAACCTTGGTGCAGCTCATGGTCCTCCGCAAATTGGGGCAAGCCGCCCCTGAAGAACATTTCACCGCGACCATCATAGTACACCTCCACTTGATATGGCGTTCCTCCTCCAGATTCTTCGCGGAGGATAGCGTCATGAAGCTCGCGCCCGTCCATGAAACGAGTAAATTTCAGAGGAACACGCTGCTGCTCACGGCATTGAGCACCAGCGATAACAAAAAAGGAGAAAGTCTTGACATGAGGAGGAGGAGAGGCATTGCGAGGAGCAGCAATTGCATCCTGGGCAATAGCAAAAGATGGCTTGGGCTTGTTCTTACTTCCCAAGGGGCGGCCGGGGCCCCTATTCATGGATACGGACGATGATGAGGCCACCAGGGAAGCATCCTTCGGTTTGTTCTTACTACCACAGGGATGCCGCGCCCCCTTCTCTCCATCACGGCACCAATGTCCAAATCGGCAACACCGGCATCCGCCATTGGAAGATTTTTTTTTTTGTACTAAGAAACCCTAAATGAGATTTGGAAGAGGAAGGCGATGCGGCGGAGAAGGCTAACGAAGAAAGGATTAGGGTTTTCCCTGGCAAGCTGGTGTACCTTATTTATAAGTAACTCTTCGTGGGCCTTTATAAATTACAGGTCCAATTAAAAATTATGAGCTTTGATATTTTGCCTAGAAGAGAAAAGGGAACAGCGGAGAAATTTATAAAGGAAGAAAAGAAGAGATTTGCAATCCTTCAAGGGAAAAAACAGTGTTGCAGAAGAAAAATATTTGAGTCTATTAAAGGTTGCAAGAACCCCCTTATAGCCTCGGGGGCTACTACCATCGGGAGCGCTTGGCGCGCACCCGACGAGTTAGCACAAAACAACTACAGCTAGAAAGATGAGAAGATAGTATATTTGAGCCTATACCCGAAAAACTTTCGACTATAGCCTCGGGGGCTACTTCAATCGGGAGCACTGGTCGTGCACCCGATGACAATGGACAAACGTTGGTTAAATGATCAAAAGTATCATCGACTAAATTCTCGACCAAAATCTTTGGCTATATTATCGACAAAATGACACCGATTACTCCCATCGGGGCTATTTGCGATTATTTGAAGGAAAAACAACTCGAAGATTTTTGACATTTCAATAGTCAAACAAGGCTTGCAAGAAAAACTAATGGTTCTCAGGTTTAGTCATCGCGACGAAGCTTGAATGCCGTGGTCATAAAAGATCATGAAGGTAAGACCCCAGGATCCGTCCTGTGTGGCCTAGTATTCACACCTGAATGCGCTCTGCTTGTAACTTTCCGTGTCTACGACGCAAAGAAAATCCCGGTGGACGCACTGGGTACCCTAAGAAATACTAGAACTCTTTCTTTGTAAGTCCTAAATGTGGCAAAAGATTGGGTTAGACCAGGTACCAAGCTCAAGTCCAGGGGATTGAGTTTGAAGTAGGTGACAGGTATTTGCTCCGGCAGTTAACTGGGTTTAGTCATAGCCAAAGTACGAGTCAATATCATATGCAAACACTGTAATTTGTATTGAACACGACCAGTTCCTTTAGACCTGGCCATCTATATATAGGGGCCAGGAGAGGCCGACCAGGGACAGATTGAGATTAAGCCAAGTTTACCACCAAGTTTATTCCCAATACACGCCTTGTTTGACTGACCTTTACCTTTGAGTTCATCCAACGCCCTATTCCCCCGATCCTAAGTCCTTCATCTTGGACATTTGTCGAGTTAACCCTTGTCAATGTCTAACTGAATTTTTTGGGTGCCCACCAAACTTTCATACCCTTGGAAGAGTGCTCTTTTTTTTCTTTTTCTTCGAGACTGGGAATCCCTTGCAAGTTGCCTTGCATCACTAATATAATAAATTTAAATAAAAAGCACTGAATCATTGCTCATTGGAGTCTCAAGTTTTTAGCATGGAGAACTACAACATTAAATATTATTTCTACATGAATAAAGTAGAAATAAATCTATAGTAAACTAGAAACTAAAGTACATTGAATCATGCACACATACTTGGGTAATAGGTAGGGTAATATAGTGGTCACTTAAGGAATAACTTGGTTTTAAAGGAGTTTGGATTGCATAAGCACACACTTATGCCTTTTTTGTAAGGCTAGCTAAGAAAGAAATTTGATTGCTAAAAGCATGAAACCTTGTCCATTAGTATAGTTACTATCCCATATGCAAAACTCATTAAAATGACTCATGAAAAGAAGAATATTATTAACTACAACTAAATAAAAATAATTGCAAAGCTCCATACCTCACTCAATGATATACTTATACTTTGAAAGTAATTGTAATACATGCTTTCATGTAGCCATTGTAACATCCCAAATTTTGAATATTTCAAAAATGTATGCATGCATCCATATCATCTTAGCATTGCATAAAAACTTTTAAAGTTTGTCCTAATGTTTATTTGAATCAAAACCACTCCCCACCCTGTCTATGTTGATAAGGGGATTTTTACAAATTTTTGGGAATTGGTTTGACCCAATTGGAGTTTATTTGCAAAGGTTTCAAATAAAAATAGAAAAGAAAATAAGAAAAGGTTTTGAAAAACAGAAAGGGTCGCGGGGTACCACTTCAGCCCAAAGCCGAAACCGGCCCATGGCCCAGGAGGACAATCCCGAACCGGTATTCCTTCTTCCCCTCCTCCTTGCTGACTGGTGGGACCTGCCTGTCGGGCCAGGTCATCGTCTTCAACCTTCACCCAAAAATCTCGCCCAGAGACATCGTGATCCCCTCGATTCAATCCGCATGATTCTGTTCTGATTTCGTCTCCTCCTCGCGCCTATAAGAACCCCATCCATCCCGCACACGTCTTTGATACGTCTCAAACGTATCTATAATTTTTGATGCTCCATGCTTGTTTAGGCACCATTTGCTTTGTGTTTTGTTACACTTCGTGGCGTTTTATGCATTTTCCGGAACTAACCTATTGACGAGATGCCACGGTGCCTATTTTCTGCTGTTTTGTGTTTCGGAAAAGTTACACAGGAAATATTCTCGGAATTGGACGAAATGAAGCCCAAACCTCCTATTTTTCCCGGACACAAGACGAAGACCGAAGGAGAGCCGGAGGGGGGCCAGGGATCAGCCACACCAGGGGGTGGCGCGCCCACCTCCTAGCCATGCCAGGGGGCGGTGTGGGCCCCCTGGCCGCCCTCTGACGTCGCCTCTCTGCCTATATAAAGCCTCCCGACTTCGAAACCCTAAATCAATCGGCATTTTTCCCAGAAAAGTTCCGCAGCACCGCCGCCATCGAAGACGAATTTCGGGGGACAGAAGTCTCTATTCCGGCACCCTGTCGGGACGGGGAAGTGCCCCCAGAGCCACCTCCATCGACTCCATCGCCTCCACTACCGTCTACATCGACTTCACCACCATCTCCATCGACGTTGTTTCTCCCATGATGAGGAGGGAGTAGTTCTCCCCCGGGGCTGAGGGCTCTACCAGTAGCTATGTGGTTCATCTCTCTCTCCCATGATGTGATCCATATGTGATCGTGAGCTTTGTATCTAGTTGAATTGGTAGATGCTATTCTTCATATATTATGCTACTCACATGCTTTATTATTGTAATCTCTGGAGACACCTTGTACCATGATGTGAAGGTGACAGTGTGCACATTATGTGTGTCTCTTTGGCCAGTGTCTCTATGAATTGTTGGTGTTTGTTGGAACCATCTAGTGCGCTCAAGGTGATAGTGTGGGGCAATCTAGTTTGGGGACTTGCAAACTTTGAGGAGTGCTTCGTAGCCCTACGCATGATTAGTGTTTGTTATCCATTGGAGAATAGTTTAGAGTGGCATAGTGAAGATAGTTATTATGTGTTCAATTATGTTATATTTGTTGAGAGTGTCCTCTAGTGAAAGTATGATCCCTAGGCCTTGTTTCTAAGCATTGAAATACCGTTTACATTCAGTTTTGTTACATGTTTGCTCGCAGCGATATTTATTTCAGATTACATTTACTACTTATAACCATCCATATCACTTGTATTTCACTATCTCTTCGCCGAACTAGTGCACCTATACATCTCACAAGCGTATTGGGTGTGTTGGGGACACAAGAGACTTCTTGTATCGTAATTGCAGGGTCGCTTGAGAGGGATAGCTTTGACCTCCTCCTCCCTGAGTTCGATAAACCTTGGGTGATCCACTTAAGGGAAACTTGCTGCTGTTCTACAAACCTCTGCACTTGGAGGCCCAACACTGTCTACAAGAACAGACGTGTGCATAGACATCAAGCTCTTTTCTGGCGCCGTTGCCGGGGAGGTAAGGTAAAAGGTACTCACATCTTCGTGTGTGGGTACTCGAAGTTATTTCCTTTAGATTCTGCAATTATATCTTTTTGTTTCTTGTTTTTATTATCACTAGTTAGGCTTAATGGAAAACAAAGAGTTTTATAGTATTTTTCCTTAGTTAGGACGTGAAGTGTTTGAAGAGAAAATTGAAAAACCTTTGGAGCTTTATTCGCATATTAATGTTATTTGTATGAATTCTTTGAGCGCCGTTATTGCTAATGCTATAGAAAAGTCTAAGCTTGGGGAAGCTAGTTTTGATAAGCATGATATTTTTAGTTTCCCAGCTTTAGTGGAGAAAATTTGCTCTGATGATATTTTATCTCCCATATGTGATAATTCTAATGATGTTTGTGATCCTCATCCTTTTAAAATACCTATGAAAATTGTTGAACGTGCTATGAATAACTGCTATTTAGGGGATGGAACTGTCCATCCTGGTGATCATTTGCTCTTTATACATGAATTATGCGAGTTGTTTAAGTGTACAGGTATTTCAATATGTCAAGTAAAGAGGAAGCTATTTTCTTTATCACTAAAGGGCAGAGCTGCGGAATGGTATAAGACGCTAAAGGATGGCCGACCTATTGGCTGGGAGGAAATTGTACCTCTCTTTTATTCTAAATTCTACCCTTCTAGTGAGATTCATAAAGATAGGAATTATATTTATAATTTTCATCCTCATGATGGAGAAAGCATTGCCCAAGCGTGGGGAAGATTGAAGTCACTAATGCTCAAATGTCCCATTCATGAGCTTCCCCGTAATATTGTTATTAATAATTTTTATGCAAGGCTTTCAGGATATTACAAGAACTATCTAGATGCCTGTTTTGAGGGGTCTTTCACAAGCAAGGAGGTTGACGCCAAGTGGGATCTACTTGAAACAATTCAAAGCAATATCGAAGATTAGGATAGCAACAAAGGTAATGGATCAGGTATAAATTATGAGTATGATTGCATTAAGTATTTCGCCGAAACTGCTGAATTTCAAGAGCTTAGTGCTAAACATGGTCTTGATCCTCAAATTATGGTCGATTGCTTTAGAGCCTTTGCTTCCCATATTTAATGTTCCCAAAGGAAATTGGGACGTGTATCATGGACCTTTTAAAGATACTTGCATGGAAAGTGATATATGGTGGACACATTGGAAAACTTGGTTTTTTGGGAGTTGGACGCATGAGAAGTATTCCCTCTCAGTACAAAATGAAGGCTAGCAAAAGACTGGGATCGACCAACTAAGAGAGCAATAACGGCCATAATCATGCATAGCGACAAAACATCATTAACCGAAGCATAAAGTGGTATCACAAGTCAAAAACCAAATGATCATAGAGGCTTATGGCGACTTGTTAGAGTCAAACATGTTGTAAGCATGCGCCAAGTCAACCCAAATAAAGCATCAAAGGAGAAAACCACAATAATATGCTCCCATATAACAAAAACAACGCATGATTCTTTCAAAGGCACATTAAGAAATCTCAGTCATTTGAGACAAGTCATGGTACAAAAAAAACTACTAAGCATACTATTAAAATAACATCAAGCATGACATGCAAAAGTCTAAGCCATAGTCTAAACAAGCTCCCATTTGTACCACTATAGGCATGGAATTTTTTCTCTTTTCCAACACCATTCAATCTTTTTGAAACCACTCTTTGAGATGAAAACCAACATAGACCAGTGGTCTAAATGCACCTTGATACAAAGATATAACAAGATCTGAACAAAAATCAAGGCGAAAAACGAAAGCTAATGCAGTTCTAGAAAAAGAGAACACTCGTTGAACGATAAGAGTGAAAACTAGAGTGTTCTTGGCAATGAAAAATGGAGTGTGTCTTCTCAAAAAGAAATTTGTTGGGGTTCAACCATTTATTGCAGCAAACAAAACAAAAGAAAACTGAAAGCAAAAGTAAAGACGCTCCAAGAAAAACGCATAGTACATAAAGCAATAAAAATATAGTGTCTTGAAAGGTGACCTGATTTTTGCCGATGAAGAAGGGGTGCCTCGGGGGCATCCCCAAGCTTTGACACGTGTACCTCTTGGATATTTCTTGGGGTGACATGGGCATCCCCAAGCTTGAGCTTTTGTCCATACTTCATCTTATCTCATCACTCTCCTTTCCCTACACTTGAAAACTTCCTTCATACAAAACTTCACATAATTCTATTAGCAACATTAGTATAAGCATGATAGTAAATCTACCCTTTTGGTTCAGTTTCAAACTCAAATATACCATCCATTAAAGCATAAGCTACTGTAGCAACTTCCTCAAAAGTTCCGTGATCAAAAGAACTCAAAAAGAAAGCGATCGAGAGGCAAACACAAATAGTGGCAGAATCTGTCAAAATAGAACAGCTAACAAAGATTGATTTTTTCGAGGACCTTCTGTTGCTCAAATTGAAAAGTGCAAAACTAATGAAAGTTTGGAAATAACCTGGGGCATGCGCACAAGAAATAGCAGATAAAAAGATATTCTGAGAATTTTCACGAATATTTACGGTGCAGCACACAAATCTGTTTTATGACAGCAACTTCCCCAAATCTTACCTTCCTCCAATTAGAGGTTCTTCTTGGCACAAACACGAAATAAAAATGATAAGGAGAGGTCATTATAGTAGTAATAACTTGCAAGACTCAACAAGAAGAAAAAGTACTAAAAAGAAAACATTGGGTTATCTCCCAATAGTGCTTTTCTTTAATGCCTTTGAGCTAGGCGCAGTAATTTGAGAAGATGCTCACATAACTACCGGAAAGAACTTGAAGCAAGAGAGCATCAAAAAGCAAATATGAAACAAATTTAAATCTAAACCACTTCCTATAGAAAAGAGTCTTGTAAAGAGACAAGTCGTGAAAGCACAAAGCAAAAAGCATAGGAAGGCAAAACAAGTGCAACTTCAAGAATTCCAACAAAAAGAGGGGAAACTTAATAATATTGAGATGCATAAAACCATGTTTTCCTCTCTCTTAATAACTTTCAATAGCATCATGAATATAATTAACAATATAACTATCACATAAAACATTCTTATCATGAGCCATATGCATAAAAGAATTAATACTCCCTACATGAACAATCGTAGTAGGAGCAAATTCACCAAAATAACTATTCTCATCACCATAATCATCAAAAATAGGAGGCATATTGTAATCGTACCTTGCTTTCTCCTCAATAGTAGGTGAACTGAAAATATCATACTTATCATTGTAATCATCATAAGCAATAGAATAGCTATCTTCCAAAGTGTGTTCATAAGTAAACATATCATCATTGGAAGGAACATGGATAGCACTAATGGTACAACAATTATTAACCTCAACATTTTCAAAATTGGTACCAAAAAGATTTTCAATATCAAAAGTAGAGTGCTTTTCCCAATCATGATCACTACTATAGGTAACAGGCATAGGAACATCATCGAGTTCAGACTCATCAAAAACTATAATAGGAGCAACATGCTTAGGGGAAGATACTGTTTCCTCTCTCCTTTTACTCCTCTTCTTCTTCTTCTTCTTCTCTTTAGGAGGGAGAGGCTTGAAAGGAAGCTTCTCCACATAACCTGGTTTATTGATGGAAACAATAGAAGAAACTTTGGAGGATTCCTCCTTCTCATTAATAAGAACAAAACACATATTAGTCCTGACATATTTTGGTAAAGCGTCATCTTTTATAACATTTTGTATGTAAGTATTGGTGAGGCAATCTTTAACACAATCAAGATGGAAACCATGCAAGATGCTAATAGTATCAAAAGCACTCATATCTACCAAAGAAGTTTTTCTAGATAACTCTTCACACCCCAAAAATAAAGTAAGCTCATCATGCTGATTGAGGGTGATCTTGTCATCACAATACAAACTTGCAGTACTCATTGGATTAGAAAGTGTCGGGGGGATGACCCCCGGTAGGGTCAAGAGACTAGAAAGATACAAGAACTATGGTTGACTTTATGCCGGTTGACCAAGGAAGGGCCTGGCCGGAATATAAGAGCATCGGCCAGGCCGGCATATATGTGTATCCCGGCCAATGTTCGGATATGCCGGTATAGCCGGGATACTTATCAAGGAGTGCCAGCATATGCTTAGATATGTCGGCCTAACATGTCTGATATATTGTGCAGGGGCAGGGGAGGCCGGATTATCCGACCTTCATAGGTCGTTGGTCCGGCATATAGGTCCAGGATATGGCCAACGGTCATATCCGGGATACATAAGTCAGCTAAGGTGTCATGTCCCTACAATCAAGGAGAGACTCTGCTCAGTATGGAGAGGGATCATGTTGACAGGGTGCACAGTGGTGGTCTACCTACCCTCACTGTGCACAAGTACAGCCCTTACCTCACCAAGGTAAGGTCACAGTCCAAGAAGTACAAGGTACAGGGATGTGGAGTCCCATCGAGAGCAATCAGGGGCAAGGTCAAGGGTCTTGCCCATCGTCAGCATGTCCTGTTTGGAGTGTAGTTGGTGTCTCCTGGTCTTATGTGACCGTTGTAACCCTGGCCACCACTATATAAGGTGGCATAGGGAGCCCTGGTAAGCGGTGGGTCACTCTTTGTTCCTACACTTAGCAGTTCATCTTCCTCCTCTCACTAGTAGGAAAACCCTTATAGGTGGGATGCAATTATGTGGCGCACTAGCCAGCAGTGCGCCACAGAAATTATTTCTGTGGCGCACCAAACCAGGTGCGCCACAGAAATATGTCATTTCTGTGGCGCACCAAAAGACCATGCGCCACAGAAATAGGGTGGGACCCACGCCCTATCAGCCCCAATCATTGGTTCTTCTATTTCTGTGGCGCATCAGGGCTAGTGCGCCACAGAATTCGGGTAATTCTATGGCGCACTGGCCCTGGTGAGCATTCTGTGGCGCACCAAGACCAGTGCGCCACAGAATTAGGGTAATTCTGTGGCGCACTGGCCCTGGTGCGCCACAGAATTAGCTCGTCCCACCCCCCCCGTGGGTCGCCTTTTTAGTCTTTTAAAAAATAAGAGAAAATGATAAAAGGTTCGAAAAAAATTCAAAAAATCAGATTTAGTTATGTTATGTGATCTAGTAAGTAAGAAAAATAATAAAAATGAATTTTGATATTTTTTACAAAAAAACTTTATGTCTCGGTAAAACGGCCATAACTTTTGCATACGAAGTCGGATTAAAAAGTTTTTTATATGAAAAAGTATCTACACGAAAAGTTACATCCGAATTCAACGACCTATGGTCGTTTCGACAAATTTTAGAATCTCAAAATTCAAAAGGGAAAATAGACTTTTTTGCACTTTTATATTTTCAATTTTTTTTAAAATTTATATTTTTAGATCAAAATTTATATTGGATTAAACTTTTGGATTAGTTATATACACACATATAGCACACATGCAGATATATACACACATATACACACACATATATACACACATATACACACACATATACACACATGCAGATATATACACACATATACACACACATATACACACATATACAGACATATACACACATATACACACATATACACACACATACACACACATATATGCACACATACACACACATATATGCACACATACACACACATATATGCACATATACGCATACATACACACATATATACATACATATACGCACACATATACACATATACGCACATATAAACACATATATATGCACACATGCATACATATACACACACATGCATACATATACACACATATACGCACATATACATACACATATATACACATATACGCGGACATACATACACATATACGCACATATACGTGGACATACATACACATATACGCACATATACGTGGACATACACACACATATACGCACATATACACACATATATGCACATATACGTATATATACACACATATATATGCACACATGCATACATATACACACACATACACACATATATACGCGGACATATATACACATATACACACACATATACACATATATACATAATATATATACACATATATACACATACACACACATATACACACATATACACACATATACGCACATACACACACAAGCACACATAGGCCTTAAGAGGATTGATATGATAGTAATATCAATAAGAACTTGGGTAGGTTAGGGATAGCTCATGCACATAGAATGGAGAAGTTAAGTGTGCTGAGCCCGGAGTAGTCTAAAGATGGGTGACCTAGCGGGAAGTCAAGAAATTTGGTGTGATTTGAATATGTTCCTCATGTGATAAAATCCTAAAAAAATTGAAATAAAATAGTTTTTTCACATTATTTCGATTTTTATGATTTTCAAAAAATAATAATATTTTTTTCGATTTTTAAATTTTTTTAAATTTTTTTGAATTTTCTGTGGCGCACCTATTTCTGTGGCGCACCTAGTACTCATGCGCCACAGAATGCCTTATTTCTGTGGCGCATATGAACTGGTGCGCCACAGAATGTCTATTTCTGTGGCGCATGTACTGGTGCGCCACAGAATGCTTATTTTTGTGGCGAAGATTCTGTGGAGCACCACCCATGCGCCACAGAATACAGATATTGGTGCGCCACAGATGAGGTTTTCCCTACTAGTGTCTAGCAGAGAGCTTGGACGCACCATTGTTGTATACTCCATCGATCCAAATATATAACCAGTAGAGCAGGAGTAGGGGTGTTATCTCCTTACGAGAGCCCCGAACCTGGGTAGATCAGTGTTCCTTTCTGTCGTGCTTTTTAGCTCGTTCCCCTCTCCCGAATCCTCCAGCATCTAGTTCGGCCCCCATTTAAGCCATCCTATGGCATATGTTGTTTCACCACGACGACATTTGGCGCCCACCGTGGGGCTTATCGATATGCTGGGCGGAGTGTTTATTCGGACGGGGTCTGTGATAGCAGCTTCGGGAGTGCGCGTGGTCTCTGGTCTCGTCCAGAGGCTAGGCTCACTCAGCTTTGTCAGTGACAACGCCGGATGTCTCGGCGGCCGGCCGTTCCCCAGGGATGGCCGGATCATATCTTTCGGTTCCCACGAGGTGTACGTGGGGACGGAGAGAGTTTGCAAGGAAGAGGTGCTGGTGGCGGCGGATCCTCCGTCACATCGGCTGGCTCACGCTGGGCGTAGCGCTCGCTCAGCAGAGTCGGCCAAGGTAATGATGGCCGGCACATCCGTGCCGCCGGCGGAGGGTGCCGGCAAGGCAGCAGCAGCACCAGGAGATACTCCCCCGGAGCCGCCGAAGGCCAAGAGGTCGGCACGTCCTCCGTTGGAGCGTGTCGAGAACCTGGCCGGCACTTCCACCGTGCCGGCAAAGGGTCAGGTGCTTCTTCCCATCATCGATCGGCTTATCGAGCCGGTGCGATCCGGCGATGATCCGGAGCAGACAAGGGAGGTCCTGGAGGGATCTCGTCAGGCCCTCATCGACGAGGCCCTGGCCATGCATCAGGAGCGCGAACGGTTTAACCGGCAACTCCGTGAGTATGATGCAGCCCATGGTTTTACTCCTGTGATAACCCGGCCCAGCCGGATAGATGAGGTTAGAACTAGAGGTAGAGATCTTAACACTGAGCTAGGTAAAGATGCTAGAGCTAAGAGTCATACTGCAACTAGTACTGTGCCTAAGGTAGTCTATAGCTCACCAGTGAAGAACCTTAGAGCGGCGGCCGAGGTAGCTAAGGACTTATCTAATTTATCCGGCGAAGCACTGCATGAGCAGCAAGCCCGGCTTAACCATCTTTTGTCTGAAGCTACCAAGCAGCAGGAGGACTTTAAGAAGGCAAACCCAGGTGCCGGGGCATCCCAGTATGTTGCGTCGGTGGGAGGTGCCGGCGCAAGGTCAAGGGGGGAGGCTTCGTCCCCGCATCCAAGCGCCCGGCGTGCCGGAAGTGTGACCTCTGGCCACCGGGACAAGCAGATCCAGGTGTATGATCCGGCAATCGCCGGAAAACAGGCGACGGTGCAGAGAAGTGCCGACCATGCTGACAGGAATGTCGGCAGCAAGAATGTCGGTCAGAATGTGCCGGCCGGGCAAGGAGCAGCTTCGGCCGGTGGGGGCCGGAGTAACAGTGCAGCCCGGCGTCAGCAGCAGGGCGCCAGGGTTGCGGTGCAGCAGCAGGGCACGGGTCAGCCGAGACACCGTGAAGATGATGGAAATTCCGCCCTTGCCAGGGCGGGATATCAGCAGCAGCACCAGCAAGGCCAACAGTATCAGCAAGGCCAGCTAAATGAGCAATGTCATCCGGAGCAGCAGCAGCAAAAGATGATCCCTGGCCCAATTGCATCCCGGCTAGGACCTCGGTCCTTGGCGGCAAGTGATGCGCGCTTGAAGCTAGACAGGATTCACCAATCAGACTTGGTGGAGAGGCAAGGAGCTCCGGGTCCTATGTGCTTTGGACCCCGGACAACGGCAGTACAAAGCCGGAAGATTGGTTGGAGGATTACTCCACCGCTGTGAACATTGCCGGAGGAAACCTCAGATGGGCGGTACGATATGTACCGCAAATGCTAGAAGGACCAGCCAGGATATGGCTGAATAATCTGCCGGCCGGAAGTATCAACGGCTGGGTTGATTTCGAGGAGCAGTTTGTGTCAAACTTCACCAGCACATACAAGAGGCCTAACCGTCCGCAGCAGCTGGCCAACTGTCGGCAAGGAGTAAACGAGACCGACCGGGACTACCTGACCAGGTGGTGCACATTGCGCAATTCCTGCGAAGGAGTTGTGGAGCAGCAAGCCATCATGTGGTTCGCTCATGGGTGCCGGCATGGCACCATGTTGTGGCAAAAGCTTCAGAGGGAAATGCTGGCCACGTTGGCCGAGACAATCAAGATTGCCGATAGTTATGCTCTGGGAGATCCCATGCAGCCGACCCTTGATTCACAAGGACAGGGGCAGACTCAGGGGAACACCAACAGCGCCGGGAGACCATGCCAATACTATCGCACTGATAACCGGAGCAAGAGAAGAGATGAAAGGCCGGATTACCGGTATGGGGTAGCACAAGTAGCAGCGGTGGAGGAAGAGCAAGAGGGCGCCGGCAGTAGCCAGCATCTGAGATATGAGGGTAATCAGCAGCAATAGCCACAGCAGCAAGCGCAGCCCTTCCAGAAGAAGAATGTCTGGATCAACAAGAATGCCGGCGGCGGTGCCGGCCAGAAGAAGCAGTGGCCGAAGTATACGGTGGGTCTGGCCATGGACAAGCCTTGTGTGTTTCACACGTTCCAGCCGGGTAAGCCGGCAAACCATTTGACGAGAAACTGTTCATGGCTGGACGACATATTAGCAGGTCGGGCAGGTCCCTGGGGACCAGCTAGACCATCTGTCCCGGCAGCTCCATCGCCGTTGACAGGTGCAAATACAGTTGCAGTCCCGCCCAGGCCGGTTAATCCCGGGAATCAGAGCAATGCCGGGAATGCCGGCGTAAATCAAGTAGATCAGAACTATAACCTGGAGTACTATGCCGGAGGCCCAGCAGCGGGCCGAAATGAGTACAAGGAACATGATCAGAGCTACATGCTCTTTGAGACCGAAAGAACAGACAAGCAGAGCTTGTACTGGCGGTGTTTGGAGGTGAATGCCGTTATGTCGGCGGTTCCAAAGCTAATGTACTGGTCTGACCAGGCCATTGGCTGGGGCAGGGCAGATCATCCCAGGATCATGCCAAACCCCGGCGGATATGCGCTAGTAATGGATCCGACATTCGTCGGGCCGGCTAATAACGTGAGATTCAGCAAGGTACTCATTGACAATGGGAGCAGCATCAATATCATGTACCGGGATACGATGCAGAAGCTGGGCATCAAGGAAAATATGTTGGAGCCAAGCAAGACCACATTCCACGGCATTGTGCCGAGACTTTCGTGTGCACCGATGGGCAAGATCCGGATGGATGTCATGTTTGGCAACCGGGATAACTGCAGGGTGGAGAACCTCATGTTTGAGGTGGTGGATCTGGAAAGCCCCTACCATGCTTTGCTGGGTAGGCCGGCACTGGCAAAGTTCATGGCCTCTACGCATGTTGCGTACCTGAAGATGAAAATGCCAGGGCCCAAGGGAGTGATCACCATCATTGGTGATTACAAGCGCTCGATGGCATGTGCAACAGCCGGATCTAATCTGGCCGAGACTCTGGTCATTGCAGAGGAAAAGAAGAGGCTCAAGCGAGCAGTGGAGATTGCTGAAACGGTCGTGGCCGGCAAATCTATGCCGGGCATGGTAAACCCCGGTGGCAGTGCTTCTTTCCAAGTGGGCAAGGAAGTCAGAAAGGTGCCTCTGGATGAAGTTTTCCCGGAGCGCCATGCCCTCATCGGGGCAGGTTTGGATCCCAAATAGGAAGTCGAGCCCATCAGCTTCCTCCGTGAGAATCGGGATATCTTTGCATGGTCTACTGCAGACCTACAAGGTGTGCCGAGGGAGCTGGCTGAGCACGCATTGCATGTGAGACCGGATGCTAAGCCGGTGAAGCAGCCGCTCCGGCGGAATGCAGGTGATAGAAGGAAAGCCATTTGGGACGAAGTGGCTAGGCTCCTAGCCTCCGGCTTTATCAAAGAAGTGCTTCATCCGGATTGGGTGTCTAATCCGGTTTTGGTGGAAAAGAAGAAGGATGAGCCCGCCATAGTGAAAATATGGTGGATGTGTGTCGATTACACTAACTTGAACAAGGCATGCCCTAAAGATCCATTCCCGCTCCCTCGGATCGATCAAGTGATTGATTCCACAGCTGGATGTGAACTGTTATCATTTGTAGATGCCTATTCTGGTTTCCACCAGATCCCCTTGTATGAGCCGGATCAAATAAAGACATCCTTTATTACCCCGTACGGGGATTATTGCTATCTCACTATGCCGTTCGGTTTAAGAAATGCCGGAGCAACTTACCAAAGGTGCATGCAAAAGTGTTTGCATGACCAAATAGATAAAAATGTGCAGGTATATGTCGACGATGTCGTCATAAAAACCAAAGAGAGCAAGACTCTCGTAGATGACCTCCGGGAAACCTTTGCAAACTTGAGGAGATTCCGGATGAAGTTAAATCCGGCTAAGTGTACCTTCGGTGTACCGGCAGGCAAATTGCTTGGTTTCCTGGTTTCCAGCCGGGGAATTGAGGTAAATCCCGGCAAGATTCGTGCCATAGAGAGAATGAAGCCGCCGACAGATTTGAAGGAAGTACAGAAGTTTGCCGGGTGCCTCGCATCCCTGAGCCGTTTCATAAGCCGGCTGGGAGAGAAAGCTTTGCCGTTATATCAATTGATGAAAAAGTCCGACACATTTGTCTGGACAGCGCAAGCAGATGCAGCTTTCAAGGAATTGAAACAGATGTTGTCAACAGCGCCGGTATTGGCATCTCCGATGCCCCGGGAGCCAATGTTGCTCTATATAGCGGCAACCAACAGGGTTGTCAGTGCAGTGGTAGTAGTGGAGCGAGAGGAGGCAGGCAAAACCGTGCAGCGGCCGGTATATTATCTGAGTGAAGTTCTCTCCACCTCAAAGCAAAACTACCCACACTATCAGAAGATGACTTATGGTGTCTATATGGCGGCCAAGAAGCTCAAGCATTACTTCCAAGAGCATCCGATCCGGGTAGTGGCCGAGGCCCCTATCTCGGAGATCATTGGCAATAAAGATGCCAGTGGCAGAATAGCCAAGTGGGCAATAGAGTTGTCACCATATACTCCTCAATATGACAAGAGAGATACAATCAAGTCCCAGGTGTTGGCTGATTTCTTTATTGACTGGGCCGAGAAACAATATGAGCCACCCTTGCCAGATGCAAATTATTGGAGGATGCATTTCGACGGTTCCAAGACAATACATGGCCTGGGTGCCGGCATAGTTCTCAGTTCACCAAAGAATGACCAATTGAGATATGTCCTGCAGATTCATTTTGCAGCATCAAATAATGTGGCGGAATATGAGGCACTGGTGCATGGCCTGAAGGTGTCTAAGGACATAGGAATTCGCCGGATTATGTGTTTCGGTGATTCTGACTTGGTAATTCAGCAATGTTCCGGCATATGGGATGCTCATGATGCAAACATGGGATCCTACCATTTCCTGGTACAGCAGTTGAGCGGTTACTTCGAGGGTTGTGAGTTCCGGCATGTTCTCCGGGCTCAGAACGATGCAGCCGATGCATTGTCCAATCTGGGATCTTCCAGAGATTCAATCCCGCCCGGCATTTCTTTGGAGCATCTGAGGAAGCCGTCAATCAAGCCCTCGCCGGAATCATCGTCCATTTATGTCCCGCCAAGTCCGTAGGACGCAATTCCGATGGAGATAGATGCCGGAGTCAGGTCAGATAACCCGGGGACTGTTTTCTCAGTCCCGGGGACTGGGCCGACATATGCAGTGAGTGCTGTATTCCGGAGCAGAAATAGGGGCAAGGGTAAGATGTACCAAGAGGTCGTGCCGGTATACCCGGGGACCGCTCCGGCATACCCGGGGACTGATCCCTCAATCCCAGGGACTTCGCAGCCCATGGAGATCGATTATGTGTCGGTCGAAATGATGGAGATAGATCAGGCAGTATTCACTGTCAGGGAAGTGCCCTCATGGGCACGTCCAATCATGGATTTCCTGGTAAATGGCCAAGTGCCGGCGGATGAAAATGAGGCCCGCCGGGTTACAAGGAGATCCAAAGGTTATACCATCATAAACAAGGAAATGTACAAAAGAAGTGTCACCGGAGTATTGCAGAGATGTGTCGAATCTGCGGAAGGCCTGGAGATGCTCCGGGAAATTCATCAGGGGGAATGTGGTCACCACACTTCATCCAGAGCATTGGTGGCAAAGGTATTCCGGCATGGGTTTTATTGGCCGACGGCACTGCACGAAGCAGAAGACTTGGTCCGGAAATGCAATGGGTGTCAGAGATATGCCCACCAGATTCATCAGCCGGCGTCTGCCTTGAAGAAAATTCCGATAACCTGGCCCTTTGCTGTTTGGGGCCTGGATATGGTCGGGGCTTTTAAGCCGGCAAGGGGAAAAATGACCCATATCCTGGTCATGGTGGACAAATTCACCAAATGGATTGAAGTAAAGCCCATAAGCAAATGTGATGGTCACACAGCAGTGAAATTTCTAAAAGATATAATCTTGAGATATGGTGTTCCCCATGGCATCATCACTGACAATGGGTCAAACTTTGCCCAGGGACCATTTGCTAGATTTTGTGAGGAAGTGGGAATCCGGCTGGACATTGCGTCGGTCGCTCACCCTTGTACCAATGGCCAAGTAGAGAGGTCAAATGGACTAGTGCTGTCCGGCATAAAACCCCGGCTGATAGAGCCACTGGAGAAAACTCCGGGATGTTGGCTAGATGAATTGCCAGTAGTGCTTTGGAGTTTAAGGACAACTCCAAATAGGTCAACGGGCTATACACCCTTTTTTCTTATGTATGGAGCAGAAGCTGTGCTCCCTACAGATGTGATACATGATGCACCGAGAGTGGTGCTATATAATGAGGAAGAGGCTAAAGAAGCCAGGGAAAATGATGTTGATCTGCTGGAAGAAGCAAGAGAAATAACACTGTCAAGAACAGCAGTATATCAGCAGAACCTCAGACGCTATCATGCGCAGAAGGTAAATCCAAGGAGATTCCAAGAGGGAGATCTAGTACTCCGGCTAAGGCAAGGCACAGAGGGCCGGCATAAGTTAACTCCTCCATGGGAGGGGCCATTCATTGTGAGCAGAGCTCTGCACAATGATGCCTATTATCTTATAGATGCGCAGGCCCCCAAGAAGGACAAGGCGGACAGGTCGGGAGAAGAAACCAAGAGACCATGGAACATAGCCCTACTCCGCCCCTTTTACTCCTGAGAAGCACAGTGTATGTATTACCATATTTTACTTCGTGTGCCGGCACTTTAGGCCGGTATAAGGCTAATAAATGAAATGTCGGCATCCCGAAGAGATCGGGCACTGCCTCCGAGATATATCGTTGTTTATTTTCAGTTCTTGTTTGTATGCCGGCTGGCTTGTTTTGAATGTTTCCTGTGTCGGCCTAGTAGTGTGTCGGCACCAAAGGCCGCTCTTCGACTCAGCTGCTGTCCGAAACCCGGCTTCATGGCTAGCAAGAGTAGATGCCGGAGATCGTCTACACATGGAAAACGGCTAAGGAAATGTATAGCAAGCGAACCGACATTTATGTTAAAGCTAAAGCTAAAACTTGAAATGTCGGATAATTTGAAGTCTAAGTTTCAAAGTTAAAGTACTGTATGTTCAATGAAGCAACCTTGAGACTCATACGTCGAATGCCAAATAAGGTAGACAAGTAGCCAAGGTTGTGAAGTTGAGGAAACAGGAAAACAAACTCGGTGACTTAGCCAAAGATGATCCGGCATTCATAACAAGCAAACCAAGATAAAACTTGTTCAGGTAGCAAACCAAAGGAAATTAAAAACGTATATCTTACAATTGCACCCGGCATTCCGGGGATCTGATGAAACTTAAAGTTTTTGGTGCTGCAAAGTCAAGGAGCAGCGGCAGAAGCAGAGCCGCCGGCTGGAGGAGCTGTAGCGGTGGAGATGTCGGCCTCAGGGGTGCCGGACCCAGCAGATGGAATGGAGCCATCACCTCCGCCCGGGACAGATGCCTATTCCGGAGCATCAGTGTCGGCCTCTTCAGCTTCCTCTTCATCTTGGCTGGAATCGGAGCCCTCAGCATCAGCAGCATCCCTGGCATCGTCTGCTGTCTTCTCCGGCTCGCGGATGTCCCGGACAAAAGCATCGGTGTCGGCATAGTCCACATAACTGTGGGCCAGTTCTCGCCGACGCCGGATGTGTTCCGGATCTGTGGTCCAGATAGATCCTTCGCGCACAGTGCGCAAAGTCTCCAGATTAGCTTTTTCATACCAGGAGAGGAAGTAGCTGAGAGCTTCATCAGCTCCTACCCTCGTGCCGGAATCCCGCCATTCCCAGAGGCGAACCTTGGCAAGCTGCAGATCATTGCCGAGATCAACAGGATCAGTGGGCGTCCTTTGTCCCGGCCAGAGGGCAGAGAATGCCTCCTGGGCGCCATAAAAGAGTTCTTCTGTGTAGAGGGTCATGGCGTTCTTCCGGGATTGCAGGGCCAACAATTGCTCCGACATGTCCCAATTGGCCGAGTCAACCGGAACACCCCGGGATTCTCGATCCAACTGCAGAGCCCTCTCAACGTCTTCGACGGAAGCGGGAAACATGTCTGAGAAATAGAAATCATGTTAGCAAAAGAGTATATGCCGGTGCAAAGGTTGTGCCGGAAAAATGTCATGATATGTCGGGCAGGCTGAAGGAAAAGGATTTGAAGCTTACTGGCGAGGTCGGCATTGAGCTGGGCAACTGTAACTTCCCATTTCGTCGCCTGCTCCTTCAGGCTAGTTAGTTCGGCATGGGCAGTGGAGGCATCAGTCTCGGAAGCAACGAGCAGGTCCTGGGTCTTCTTCAGTTGGCCCTCCCTCTGCTCCTTCTCCTCCAGAAGCTCGACAACCCGGCCCTTCAACTGCTCTATCTCGGCCTTGTGAGTGGCATCCCGGTCGTCCAGTTGCTTGGCCACATCCACTGAGGGCATACAGTCCTGGTGGCATGCTTCCAGTCCAGCCTTCTCATCTGCAAGAATTTGAAGTTAAAAGGATTTGAAGATAGAAAACAGTGACAAAGATTAAAGGATTTGAAGTACAAAATGTTTAGTTGAAGATCAGCAGGATCCGGCATACCTGTCAGCTCCTTCACCCTCTTGACAAGCTCAGTGACGGCTTCGGCACCAGCTGCGGAATGACGGAAAAAGTTTATGTGTCGGCATATTAAGGTGTGCCGGCAAAAGGTCTATGAAGAAAAAAGAAGGCAAGGCATCCGGCATATATGGCGGATGAGTTTACCTTTCTGGCGCAGTTCCAGCAGAAGCTTGCTATGTGCGTCAGATAACTTCCGGTGCTCGCACACCAAGTCGTGGAACATGTCGGCACGTGTGTTGTTCATGCGCTGCAAAAGTGTTAGGATTTGAAAGGTTATGAGAAAAGTCTAGCATACCGGTATAATTGAAGATCATATAAAGCACTCATGCTGTTGAAGACCCGGCACAGGTGCTGCGCACCTATCCCGGCCCTCGGTGACTAGGATTTGAAGCTCGGATCGAGCTCATATGTCGGCAGTTAATTCGAGAACATCTAACTACAAGAGTATTGGAAAATCCCGGATGTCCGTATCCCGGACAGCCGACATTTTCGGGGACTGGGGATATGTGTATAGGTAGAGAAGACTTACGTTGGTGGCATCGGCCAATTGGTGAAGTCTTTGCTGGAGGCTGAGGAGCTCGCAGGCAATCGGAATGGGCTTCGCGGCCAGGATGTCTGATGGATTGCCAGTGGCCGAGGCTTCGGCCATCTTCTTGCTCCTGGAGTCCGCAGTGTCCATATTGCCGGCGTCATTCCACCTGACACAGTGCTCCTTAAGAGACCCAAGGCTCTGGTCACTTTTCGTCTCCAGGGGGACGCGGCCTCAAGTTCCGGCGTGTCGAAGAAGCTGGGCCGGTAGCCAGGCCGGGTTGTTGCCCTGCCAAGATGCAGGGCCAGGGCAGAGCTTGGCCGGGACGCAGCTTTAGAGGGAGCAGTGGTGGCGGATGGTGTGCCGGACTTGGTCGGCTGGATCTTGAGAGTGCCGGACTTGACCGGGGCAGAGGTCTTGTCTGGGATGGAGGTCTTGGCCGAGGCAGCGGTCTTGGCTGGTGCTGGAGTCTTCTCAGCAGAGGGAGTCTTGGGTGCGGGTTGTTCCGGCGCGGCCGATGCAGCTTGGCCAGCAGAGGCAGGTTCCGGAGTAGTCCAGACTTTCGGCACTGCAGGGCCTTTTCCTTTGATATCTGTGCCGGCACTCCTGTTGCTTGCGCCGGCATCCTCAGTAGTCCCGGCGCCGCTGATGGGCGCGCCGGAGTCTTGGGCATCTTGTTGGGCTCCTGTGTCCATGTGGACATCAGAAGCTGGAGGTTCCTGTTGAGCCCCTGAGTCCATGTGGACGTCGGGGGCAGAGTTGTCTTGCTCCGGCGGAGGATCGTCCTTCGCCGGAGAGGTAGGTCTATCGGGCGCAGGCGAAGATGTCGGCGCCGGGGAGGTCGTGTGACTGGCAGAGGGTATGTCGGAGGTAGCAGTGGCCGCTGGCTTGGTAACCTTCGGGCCGCCACTCGAGCCAGAAGCTTGTTCCGGCGCAAGAGGAGCTCTGAAAGAGAGAAAACACCAAGTCAATAATCCAAGCAAGAGATATGTCGGAGGAAATACAAAGAAAAGAAACTTACCCCGGGGCAACAGGCCTCTGTTTCTTCGGAATGGGCACGCCAACCTTCTGCCTTTTATGTTGCTGAGGTGTGTCGGGCTGGGGCTTCACGCCTCGCTTCCGGCCGGCACGTCCGCCGGTGGAAGGAGGTCCCTGGTTCAGAGGGGCGGCGTCGACAACCATGTCGTTCGGGATAGCTGAGGACGGCATTGGAAAGGCTTAAGCAACAGGTGTTTCTGGAAAAGCATAAGCAAGAGGTGTCGGGCAGATAAACATCCGGCAGTCTTCATCGGAATCGTCGTCACTCCAGTCTTGAGTGAAATGCCGGGATGAAGAGCCCTTACCCGAGGCAGCTGCAGCACGGGTGCTCCGGGGTAGCTTGTCCCAGTGATCCGGATCTTCAACATCCGCAGCAGTGCGGTCTGCCGCGATCTTGATCCGGGAGTTCTCCATACTCTGGAAGCTGAACTTCTGGATAATGCAAAGTAAATGGGTCAGAAGCAAGAAATATGCCGGTGGAAGAAGTATGTCGGATGAAGCACTATAAGTATGTCGGCAAATAACAAATCTCGGGGCATGCATGATAAGTATATATATGCCGGACAAGAGAGTATGTATCGGCCAGAGTATTTACCGTTGGGGCGAGCCGGTCCCGGCTGTATGGTTCAAGTCCCCAGGCAAAGGTGGCCTGAGAGGACTTGCAGACGTCCTTGATCCGCCGCAGAATGTCGGCCGGGGTCAGCTCATGAGTAGAATGCCGGGTGGGGTCCATGGGCCCGCTCATCTGGCAGATTTTGTGTGACCGGCGCTGCAAAGGAGAGACGCGCCGGCTGATGAAGCATGCCACTAGATCTTGAGTGGTAAGGCCGGCATCCCGGAGCTCGCCCTTAACCCGGTGGAGCGCGTTCACCGGCATCACCGAGTTCTTCGGGTTGTAGGTCCAATTCTTCATAGCCAAGGGTGGCTCGTCCACAAATGGCGGCAGGTTGAGCAGATCCACGTCGGTGGTGTTCTTGACGTAGAAGAAGCTTTTCTGCCACTTCTTGCAAGACTCGAGGAGTTCCACCTTGGGGAAATCCGAGCCCTTCCGGGACATGATGGTGGCCGCGCCACAAAGGGTCATGGGGCGGTCCTTCTTCTCCTGGGCCGTCTCCGGCGGGTCATCCTTGCTCCGGGGCGGCTCTTGGATGACTTGCTTCCGTAGTTGAAAGTACTTCGCCCAGGCTTGGGAGAAGGGCTCTATGCCGGCGAAGCCTTCACAGAATGCGGCGAAGGCGGAGAGGATCATCACCGCGTTCGCCGGGATATGGTGAGGCTGCAGGTCGTAGGTGTCGAGGACGTCCCAGAAGAAGTCCGATGCCGGCAGGCCAAAACCCCGCTCGAAGTGGGCAATGAAGACGACTCGTTCGCTGGGTTCAGGTGCCGGCGCAGTCTCTCCCGCAGGTAGCCGGCATGCAACACCCTCCGGCACTCTCCTGGTGGAGGTGACCCAGGATATGTCGGCCGGGGTAACCTCTGACCCCTCCCAGCCGGAGCGTCCTTGGACCCGGGCTGAGTTATCTTCCTCTGAGGCCGAGGTACCTGTCATGCTTGAGGAAGCCATCTGGATGGCCGGAACGAGGCGTGATAGCCGGAGTCCCGTGGTGTTATTCCTATCAAGGCCGGAGAAAAGAGGGAGGTTAGTCTCTCCGGCATACCGCTCTCACCAATGTTAGCAGAAATAGAAGATCTACCGAGGCAGTTAAAACCAGAGACAAACAAGGGTAAAACTTCTAAGGAAGAACATCTGCGAATTGCTAAGGAACGTTGCTAGCAATGCTAATCGAATCAAAAGGATAACAAGCAGAGAAACTGCAGTAGATCTATGAAAGTATGGTTACCAATGCGAAGCTATAGAGAAGCAGAAAAGATGAAGAACAGAGAAAGAGGAACTCACCGGAGCTTGGCCGACGGCGGTGGAACAGCGGCAGTGAGCGTGCAGAAGAAGGTTCAATCTCCCAGCAATGTCGCGGAGGAAAGAGGCGGCGGCGGGGTCGTCGACAAAGATGTCGGGCGTCGTCGAGCGTCGGCGTCGGCGTGGAGCAGATCGACGGCGGCGGCGATGCTGGTCCTCTGTTCTTCTGTCCGGCGGTGAAGCGCAGGAGGCAGAGGGACAGGGAAGGAAGACGATGGTGTGGGGTAAAAAGGATAAGTTTACCCCCGCCGCCCTATTTATATGCCTACCAGGTAAGGGTCGTGGGGATGGTAGTGCTCCACTACCCCAACCGTTTCTGCGGTGAGTCGCCACGTGGCAGCACGGAGTGGGGCGGCGGTTCCTGTAACCGTGCCACTAGGCAATGATGGTGGGGAGTAACTGCGCTGTGAACCGTCACATCGTGTGACCGTTCGAGGTGGCAGGGCAGTTGCAAGTTTCGATGCAAACTGTCAGGCCTGGCTTCTCAAAGAAGTCTCGTCTATATGTCGGCATAACTGCCCGAAGAATAAGTTTTGTCCGGAATACCCTCAGGTCCAGCCGGATTAATTTTTGGAGAAGGAACAGTGGCCGGTATATACGCGGATGTCCCGGCATATAATCCGATCGTCGGGATATAATGGAGAACCGGGGTATAACGAAGAAAGGATATGTTGAACCTGTCAAGGCTCCACAGTTATGACTGGGGAACCTCGGCAGCTTCGGGGACTAGTGTCGGGGGGATGACCCCCGGTAGGGTCAAGAGACTAGAAAGATACAAGAACTATGGTTGACTTTATGCCGGTTGACCAAGGAAGGGCCTGGCCGGAATATAAGAGCATCGGCCAGGCCGGCATATATGTGTATCCCGGCCAATGTTCGGATATGCCGGTATAGCCGGGATACTTATCAAGGAGTGCCGGCATATGCTTAGATATGTCGGCCTAACATGTCTGATATATTGTGCAGGGGCAGGGGAGGCCGGATTACCCGACCTTCATAGGTCGTTGGTCCGGCATATAGGTCCAGGATATGGCCAACGGTCATATCCGGGATACATAAGTCAGCTAAGGTGTCATGTCCCTACAATCAAGGAGAGACTCTGCTCAGTATGGAGAGGGATCATGTTGACAGGGTGCACAGTGGTGGTCTACCTACCCTCACTGTGCACAAGTACAGTCCTTACCTCACCAAGGTAAGGTCACAGTCCAAGAAGTACAAGGTACAGGGATGTGGAGTCCCATCGAGAGCAATCAGGGGCAAGGTCAAGGGTCTTGCCCATCGTCAGCATGTCCTGTTTGGAGTGTAGTTGGTGTCTCCTGGTCTTATGTGACCGTTGTAACCCTGGCCACCACTATATAAGGTGGCATAGGGAGCCCTGGTAAGCGGT
This sequence comes from Dactylis glomerata, assembly GCA_007115705.1. Lineage (NCBI taxonomy): Eukaryota > Viridiplantae > Streptophyta > Magnoliopsida > Poales > Poaceae > Dactylis > Dactylis glomerata. The sequence continues at coordinate 152,259 of QXEO01000751.1, forward strand.
GGGTCACTCTGTGTTCCTACACTTAGCAGTTCATCTTCCTCCTCTAGCAGAGAGCTTGGACGCACCATTGTTGTATACTCCATCGATCCAAATATATAACCAGTAGAGCAGGAGTAGGGGCGTTATCTCCTTATGAGAGCCCCGAACCTGGGTAGATCAGTGTTCCTTTCTGTCGTGCTTTTTAGCTCGTTCCCCTCCCCCGAATCCTCCAGCATCTAGTTCGGCCCCCATTTAAGCCATCCTATGGCATATGTTGTTTCACCACGACGACAGAAAGGCTACTATCATGGCCTGAGCATTGGAAATTGAAATGACCCACTTTATAGCAAAGTTCATAAATAATAAAAGGATAGAGGGTACAAACCTTTTCACCAAGCTTATTTAGAACCTTATCCCACATTCTAGTTTCTTCATTCCTGTGGTGGATACAATATTCTTCTTTGATGTGATTCTGTTCACAAGGTCTAAGTGCTCCACAAAAGTTAACATGCTTATAAGAAATAGTACTTTCAGAAATTTGAGCATGCTTATTGCAATCATCAGTAACAATCTACCTATTAGCAATTTGCTATTCCAAGCACATTTGTCTTGCTTTTATCTATCCTTCAAATTAAACTTTTTGTGTTATGTGAAAATTAGTCAGTAAAGCTCTCACGAACCTGACAGCAAGCTTTACTTTTCTTGTTTTTAATAAATTTGACATTGTGGCTCTCTTATGTTGACGTTATGCTTGCAAGTTGTAAGTTGGAAGTTAGCCCAGCCATGCCGTCATGGGACAAGCTTTCAACATTGCACTTTTTCTCATTTAGTTGATATCGTGATGTTTTGTTTATGGATACCTGCGATGTGAAATAAGTTGGGATCTTGTGAGCTCATGGAGTTTGTATATGTCTTAGAGAAACACCTGGGCTGCTAATTGATACGTCTCAAACGTATCAATAAGTTATGATGCTCCATGCTTGATCTTACACCATTTGCTTAGTGTTTTGTTACACTTCGTGGCGTTTTTATGCATTTTCCGAAACTAACCTATTAACAAGCTGCCATAGTGCCAATTCCCTGTTTTCTGCTGTTTTTGTGTTTAAGAAAAGTTACACAGGAAATATTCTCGGAATTGGATGAAACATAAGCCGAACCTCCTAATATTTACCGAAGCTTCCAGAAGACCAAAGAGGAGATGGAGGGGGGCCACGGGCCAGCCACACCATAGGGCGGCGCGGACAGCCCCTGGCCGCGCCCCCTATGGGTGAGGCCACCCTTGTCCACTCCTGACGCCGCCCCTTCGCCTATAAAGATCCCCCGATGGGAAACACCTAAATACCCGATCAATTTTCCAGAAACACATAGCGATCCGCCGCCGTTGTTGACCCGAGATCGGGAGGGTCCAGAAGCTCTTCCCAGCACCCTGCCGGAGAGGGGAATCGCCACCGGAGGTCTTCTTCATCGCCATGCTTGCCTCTGGCGCGATGAGTGAGTAGTCTACCTTGGACTATGGGTCCATAGCAGTAGCCAGATGGTTGTCTTCTCCACCATGTGCTTCATGTTTAGATCTCGTGAGCTGCCTTACATGATTGAGATCATCTTTATGTAATTCTACATATTGTGTTTGTTGGGATCCGATGAATATTGGTGTTATGTTAAGTTGATGTGCTGAATATTATCTTATGTTATCTCTATGTTGTTTATGATCTTGCATGCTCTCCATTGTTAGTACCTATCTTGGCCAAGTAGATACTAGTGACTCCAAGAGGGGGTATTTATGCTCGATAGTTGGGTTCATGCCTCTATTTAATCTGGGGGAGTGACAAAAACCTCTAAGGTTGTAGATGTGCTGTTGCCACTAGGGAGAAAACAACAATCTTGTGTCCAAGGACATTTGCTTTGTTTACATTACACACTTTGCTTAATGCAGTTATCTGTTATTCGCAACTTAATACTCAAGGGGTCCTCGGATGATTCCCCGCGAGTGATTATTAGTCATAGATGCAGTTAGATGGTGGTCTATGTATCTTGTTGTAATGCCCAGAGTAAATCTCATAGTGATCCTCGTGACATATGCACGTTATCTTTATTCTATCAATTGCCTAACTGTAATTTATTTACCCAGCATGTCATTATTTATCTTATGGAGAGACACCACTAGTGAACTATGGACCCCGGTCCAATTTCCTTTATATTGCTATTACTGTTTACTTTTACTTGCACTGTTTACTTTCTCGCATACTACTATTACTTTCCACTCGATACGCTCAATCCTTTGTTTATAGCAAACTGGTGAGATTGACAACCTCATCGTAAGTTGGGAGCAAAGTTCTTGTTTGTGTTTTGTGCAGGTTCCACGTTGCTGCTGGTGCAAAGCAAAGCCCTGGACGAGGCGCCTAATAAATTGTCCGGAGCTGTCGTGAAGCTAGCAGGCATAACCTTCTGAAGTTTGGCTTTTTCCTACTGGTTCGATAAACCTCGGTTTCTTACTGAGGGAAAACTTGCTACTGTGCTCATCATACCTTCCTCTTGGGTTTACCAACTGGGTGGTTATCTGCCCGCATCAAGCAACTTTTCTGGCGCCATTGCTGGGGAAAAAGAAGATTTCTGCAAGGGGAGTTTTGCACGCACATCCTTAACTTTGTTTTAGTTTTGCTTTACTTTATTTTTTCTTGCATCGTTTTATCAAAAAATAAAAATAAAATAGTTTCCTTAATAGTTGCTTTTATTTACTTGCTTTTAGTTTTGCTAGAATGGGTACTCCTGAAAACACCAAGTTGTGTGATTTTACTAGCACCAAAAACAATGATTTTATCTGCACTCCTATTGCGCCACCTGCTCCTGAGGCAAATTTTTATGAGATCAAACCTGCTTTGATAAATCTTGTTATGAAAGAGCAGTTTTCTGGTGCTAGTACTGATGATGCTGCAGCTCATCTCAACAATTTTGTTGAGCTATGTGAGATGCAAAAGTATAAGGATGTAGATGTTAATATTATTAAGCTGAAGTTGTTTCCTTTCTCTTTAAGAGGAAAAGCTAAGGATTGGTTGCTATCTTTGCCTAGAAATAGTATTGATTCTTGGGATAAGTGTAAGGATGCTTTTATTGGAAAATGCTATCCTCCTGCTAAGATTATAGCTTTGCGTAGTGGTATCATGAAGTTTAGACAGTTTGATAATGAACATGTTGCTCAAGCTTGGGAAAGAATGAAATCTATGATAAAGAATTGTCCCACTCATGGACTGACTACTTGGATGATTGTCCAAACTTTTTATGCAGGACTGAACTTTTCTTCGAGAAACCTATTGGATTCATCTGCTAGAGGCACTTTTATGTCCCTTACCTTGGGCGTCGCAACAAAGCTTCTCGACAACATGATGGTAAATTATTCTGAATGGCACACCGAGAGAGCTCCACAAGGTAAGAAGGTAAATTTTGTTGAGGAAACCTCTTCCTTGAGTGATAAGATTGATGCTATTATGCTTATGCTTTCTAATTATTGAGTTCATGTTGATCCTAATAATGTTCCTTTGGCCTCTTTGGTTGCTCAAGAAGAGCATGTTGATGTAAACTTCATTAGAAATAATAATTTTAACAACAATGCCTATAGGAACAATTTTGCTAGTAACAATTATAGGCCGTATCCTTCTACCAATGGTAATGGTTATGGTAACTCTTATGGTAATTCCTCCAACAACACTAGGGCCGCGCCCTCTGAGCTTGAAGTCATGCTCAAGGACTTCATCGGTAAGCAAACTGCTTTTAACAAGTCTGTTGAGGAAAAGTTAGGCAAAAATGATATTCTTGCTTCTAAAGTTGATAGCCTTGCTCTTGATGTTCAACTTCTGAAACTAAAAGTGGTGCCTAATGATGTGAAGGAGAACAATACTTTTGCCACTGCTAATGCTATCCAAGTTAAAATTGATGAAAATATTAGGATGTTAGCAGAATTGCATGCCAAGTGGGAAAGAGAACATGAGATGGCTAGGAAGATGAAGGTATGTACTATTACTACCTCTAATGATGTTGTTCCAAATGCTAGCAATCCTCTTACTTTGATTGGTGTAGAGAAAACTCCCACTCCTTATGTTAAAAGGCCCAAAACTGCTAAAACTTTTTCTCAAAAGAGTGCTAAATTTTTTCGGAGTGTGGGGGATGATAGCTCTATTTCTTTTAATGATTTTGATGTTGATGGCTGTAATATATCTGAAGTTATTTTGTTCTTGCAAAAGCTTGCTTTGAGTCCCAATGTGAGTCCTATAAATCACTAGTAGGGAAAACCTCATCTGTGGCGCACCAATATATGTATTCTGTGGCGCATGGGTGGTGCTCCACAGAATCATCGCCACAAAAATAAGCATTCTGTGGCGCACCAGTACATGCGCCACAGAAATAAGACATTCTGTGGCGCACCAGTTCATATGCGCCACAGAAATAAGGCATTCTGTGGCGCATGAGTAATAGGTGCGCCACAGAAAATTCAAAAAAATTCAAAAAAAATTAAAAATCGAAAAAAATATTATTATTTTTTGAAAATCATAAAAATCGAAATAATGTGAAAAAACTATTTTATTTGAATTTTTTTAGGATTTTATCACATGAGAAACATATTCAAATCACATGGAATTTCTTGACTTCCCGCTAGGTCACCCATCTTTAGACTACTCCGAGCCGAGCACGCTTAACTTCTCCATTCTATGTGCATGAGCTATCCCTAACCTACCCAAGTTCTTATTGATATTACTATCATATCAATCCTCTTAAGGCCTATGTGTGCTTGTGTGTGTATGTGCGTATATGTGTGTATATGTGTGTGTATGTGTATATATATTATGTATATGTGTGTATATGTGTGTGTATATGTATATGTATGTTCGCGTATATGTGCGTATATGTGTGTGTATATGTGCGTATATGTGTGTACATGTGTGTATGTGTATGTATATGTATGCATGTGTGCATATATATGTGTGTATATGTATGTATATGTGTGTATATGTGCGTATATGTGTGTGTATGTCTGCGTATATGTGCATATATGTGTATATATGTCCGCGTATATGTGCGTATATGTGTATGTATATGTGCATATATGTGTGTATATGTGTGTATATGTATGCATGTGTGCATATATATGTGTGTATATATGCGTATATGTGCGTATATGTGCGTATATGTGTGTATATGTGCGTATATGTGCATATATGTGTGTGTATGTGTGTGTATGTGTGCGTATATGTATGTATATGTGTGTGTGTATGTATGCGTATATGTGTGTATATGTGTGTGTATGTGTGCATATATGTGTGTGTATGTGTGTATATGTATGTGTATATGTGTGTATATATGTGCATGTGTGTATATGTGTGTATATGTGTGTATATATCTGCATGTGTGCTATATGTGTGTATATAACTAATCCAAAAGTTTAATCCAATATAAATTTTGATCTAAAAATAAAAATTTAAAAAAAAATTGAAAATATAAAAGTGCGAAAAAGTCTATTTTCCCTTTTAAATTTTGAGATTCTAAAATTTGTCGAAACGACCGATGGTCGTTGAATTCGGATGTAACTTTTTGTGTAGATACTTTTTCATATAAAAAACTTTTTAATCCGACTTCGTATGCAAAAGTTATGGCCATTTTACCGAGACATAAAGTTTTTTTGTAAAAAATATCAAAATTCATTTTTATTATTTTTCTTACTTACTAGATCACATAACATAACTAAATCTGATTTTTTGAATTTTTTTCAAACCTTTTATCATTTTATTTTATTTTTTAAAAGACTAAAAAGGCGACCCACTAGGGGGGGGGGACGAGCTAATTCTGTGGCGCACCAGGGCCAGTGCGCCACAGAATTACCCTAATTCTATGGCGCACTGGTCTTGGTGCGCCACAGAATGCTCACCAGGGCCAGTGCGCCACAGAATTACCCGAATTCTGTGGCGCACTGGTCTTGGTGCGCCACAGAATGCTCTAATTCTGTGGCGCACTGGCCCTGATGCGTCACAGAAATAGAGGGACCAATGATTGGGGCTGATAGGGCGTGGGTCCCACCCTATTTCTGTGGCGCATGGTCTTTTGGTGCGCCACAGAAATGACATATTTCTGTGGCGCGCCTGGTTTGGTGCGCCACAGAAATAATTTCTGTGGCGCACTGCTGGCTAGTGCGCCACAGAATTGCATCCCACCTATAAGGGTTTTCCTACTAGTGAATGTTGCTTTTACTAAGCATATTACCAATGCTCTCATGAAAATTAGGGATGAAAAGTTGAAGCAAAATGCTTCTATTCCCAAGAAGTTAGAAGATGGTTGGGAACATATCATTGATATGCATGTTAATGGTTTTGATTGCCGCACTTTATGTGATCTAGGTGCTAGTATTTCTATTATGCCTAGAAAAATTTATGACATGCTTGATTTACCACCACTTGAAAAGTGTTATTATGATGTTCCTATTGCTCATGTTGCTAAGAAGAAACCTTTGGGAAGGATTAATGATGTTCATATTATGGTTAACAATAACCTTGTTCCCGTTGATTTTCTTGTTATGGATGTTGAATGCAATGCTTCATGTCCTATTATTTTGAGAAGACCTTTTCTTCGAACTGTAGGTGCCATCATTGATATGAAGGAAGGCACCATCAAATATCATTTTCCACTCAAGAAAGTATGGAACACTTCCCTATAAAAAGGAATAAATTACTTTTTTTTACTCTATCCTTAGAGCAAATTATGAAATTGATGCTTCATCGCTTGATATTACTTGATTTGCACCTTTCTGCGCCTAGCTCAAAGGCGTTAAAGAAAAGCACACATGGGAGATAACCCATTATTTTCTTTTCAGTTCTTTTTCTTTTATTGGAGTCTTGGAAGTTATTACTACTGTAATAACCGCTCGTTATCCTTTTTATTTCGTTGTTGTGCCAACAGAAACCTCTAATTTGAGTGAGGTAAGATTTGGCGATGTTGCTGTCCTGAAACAGATTTTGGTGCTACACCGTAAAAATTCATGAAAATTCTCAGAATATCTTTTTGACATGCTATTTCTTGTGCATATTACCCAGGTTATATCCAAACTTTCATTAGTTTTACACTTTTTGATTTGAGCAACAGAAACCCTCGAAAAAATCGACCTTTGTCAGCTGTTCTGTTTTGACAGATTTCTGCCACTATTTGTGTTTGCCTCTCGATTGCTTTCTTTTTTAGTTCTTTTATCATGGAACTTTTGGGGAAGTTGCTACAGTAGTATATTCTTTATATGTGGTGGTTTTGAGTTGAAATCTGAACCAAAAAAGGGTTGATTCATTATTATGCTTACACTAATGTTGCTAATAGAATTGTGTTGAGTTTTGTATGAAGTAAGTTTTCAAGTGTAGGGATTGGAGAATGATGAGATGAGTTGAAGAATGGACAAAAGCTCAAGCTTGGGGATGCCCACGCACCCCAAGAAATATCCAAGAGGTACAAGCGTCAAAGCTTGGGGATACCCCCGAGGCACCCCTTCTTCATCGGCAAAAATCAGGTCACCTTTCAAAACACTATATTTTTATTGCTTTATGCACTATGCGTTTTTCTTGGAGCGTCTTTAGTTTTCAGTTTTGTTTAGTATTGTTTGCTGCAATAAATGGTTGGACCCCAATAAATTTTCTTTTGGAGGAGATGTACTCGTTTTTCATTTGCCAAGAACACTCCGTTTTTCACTCTTATCATTCAATGAGTGTTCTCTTTTTCTACTACTACGTTTAGCTTTCATTTTTCGCCTTGATTTTTGTTCAGATCTTTTTATATATTTGTATCAAGGTGTATTTTGACCTCTGGTCCATGTTGGTTTTCATCAAAAGAGTGGTTTCAAAAAGGTTTGAATGGTGTTGGAAAAGAGAAAAAGTTTCATGCAAAAAAAGTGGTACAAAAAGGAGCTTGTTTAGACTACGGCTTAGACTTTTGCATGTCGTGCTTGATATCATTTTGATAGTATGCTTAGTGGTTTTGCTGTAGCATTATTTTGGTTTTCTCCTTGATGCTTTATTTGGGTTGACTTGGCGCATGCTCACAACATGTTTGAGTCATACAAAGTCGCCATAAGCCTCTATGATCATTTAGTTTTTGACTTTTGATTCCATTTTATGCTTCTCTTAATGATGTTTTTGTCGCTATGCATGATTATGGCTGTTATTGCTCTCTTAGTTGGTCGCTCCCAGTCTTTTGCTAGCCCTCATTTTGTACTGAGTGTGAGCTTTACTCGTGCATCCGACTCCCAAAAACCAAGTTGTACCATTGTGTCCACCATACATACCTATTAGCAATTTGCTATTCCAAAGTACATTTGACTTGCCTTTATCTATCCTTCAAATTAAACTCTTTTTGGTGTTACTTGAAAATTGGTTAGTAAAGCTCTCACAAACCTGATGGCACACTTTACTTTTCTCGTTCTTAAAAATTTGAAATTGTGGCTCTCTTATGTTGAGTTGTTATGCTTGCAAGTTGTAAGTTGGAAATTAGCCCAGCCATGCCGTCATGGGGCAAGTTTTCAACATTGCACTTCTTATTTGAGTTGATATCGTGATCTTTTGTTTAAGGATACTCGCGATGTGAAATAAGATGGGAATCTTGCGGGATCATGGAGTTTGTATACATGTTAGAGAAATGCCTGGGCCGCTAATCTAAGCCATGCATAATTCATGGTGGAAATCTACAGCATGCCCATAGTGGACATTCGACGACGCATCTCAAAATAAAAAGCTATACCAATGGTAAATAAAAGAGATGCCGAGGTGTTCATTATCTGTTTGTCCTGTCATTTTGATGTTGGCTTGTTCCATGTCATCAGGCACGGAGGTACCCCGTTGGCGGTTCTCGATAATACGTGTATACTTGCAATGAAAAGAGCTTGCTTGAGACTCTAAGTCGAGTAGCATGAGGTTTGGGTATTCGTACTTCACGGGACACGAGGTTTTCAACTGATGATTTGTCAAGCATATGCTTCATAATTGTACTCACATTAACTTTAACCATTCAAGATGCCTATGATGGGGGCAATGAGAGCTCAAAGCAAGTAAGTACCATAATTTTTAAAGGTTTATAAAACTTGCAATCACTGCTTCCCTCTGTGAAGGGCCTTTCTTTTACTTTTATGTTGAGTCACCACCTTCTACCTTTATGCACCGTCTAAGAGAGCATAGTTGTCATTCTAAGTTTAATGTGCATAGTCCCAAAGTTTATCATTGATTGATTCATGATTTTGGTTTCACTTGTTCTTAAATTATTTGTATCCAGTCGCCCTCTTAAACTTGAAGGTGTCCTATGCATTTATGTTTTGCTATTCCATGAAGGACAAGCTGAAAACCATTTGCTATGTTTTTCCATATGATTTGAACACACCTTTGACTTTCATTGTTTCATTTTTCATGATCTTTCGTTTGTGTTCTTTTTCATGTTATAGCATGGTTGCTAAGTTTCTTCTATCAAGATTATGTCTTTCATGCCCATGTTTTCAGTTCTTTTGATCCCAGCACTCAATGCTTACATAGATGATCAAGATTGTGATGGTGCATGTCACCTCAAAAATTATTCTTTTGTTATCACTTACCTACTCGAGGACGAGCAGGAGTTAAGCTTGGGGATGCTTGATACGTCTCAAACGTATCTATAATTTTTGATGCTCCATGCTTGTTCTTACACCATTTGCTTAGTGTTTTGTTACACTTTGTGGCGTTTTTATGCATTTTCCGGAACTAACCTATCAACAAGATGCCACGGTGCCAGTTCCCTGTTTTCTGCTATTTTTGTGTTTCAGAAAAGTTACACATGAAATATTCTCGGAATCGGACAAAATAAAAGCCGAACCTCCTAATATTTACCAAAGCTTCCAGAAGACCGAAGAGGAGATGGAGGGGGGCCATGGGCCGGCCACACCATAGGGCGGCGTGGCAAGCCCCTGCCCGCGCCCCTATGGGTGAGGCCACCCTGGTCCACTCCTGACGCCACCCCTTCGCCTATAAAGACCCCCCGACGGGAAAAACCTAAACACCCAATCAATTTTCCAGAAACACATTGTGATCCGCCGCCGTCGTCGACCCGAGATCGGGAGGGTCCAGAAGCTCTTCCCGGCACCCTGCCGGAGAGGGGAATTACCACTGGAGGTCTTCTTCATCGCCATGCTTGCCTCCGGCGCGATGAGTGAGTAGGCTACCTTGGACTATGGGTCCATAGCAGTAGCTAGATGGTTGTCTTCTCCAACATGTGCTTCATGTTTAGATCTCGTGAGCTGCTTTACATGATCGATATCATCTTTATATAATTCTACATGTTGTGTTTGTTGGGATCCGATGAATATTGGTGTTATGTTAAGTTGATGTGCTGAATATTATCTTATGTTATATCAATGTTGTTTATGATCTTGCATGCTCTCTGTTGTTAGTAGCTATCTTGGCCAAGTAGATACTAGTGACTCCAAGAGGGGGTATTGATGCTTGATAGTTGGGTTCATGCCTCTATTTAATCTGGGGGAGTGACAGAAACCTCTAAGGTTGTAGATGTGCTGTTGCCACTAGGGAGAAAACAACAATCTTGTGTCCAAGGACATTTGCTTTGTTTACATTACACACTTTGCTTAATGCAGTTATCTATTGTTCGCAACTTAATACTCAAGGGGTCCTCAGATGATTCCCCGCGAGTGGATTATTAGTCATAGATGCAGTTGGATGGCGGTCTATGTATCTTGTTGTAATGCCCAGAGTAAATCTCATAGTGATCCTTGTGACATATGCACGTTATCTTTATTCTATCAATTGCCCAACTGTAATTTGTTTACCCAGCATGTCGTTATTTATCTTATGGAGAGACACCACTAGTGAACTGTTGACCCCGGTCCAATTTCCTTTATATTGCTATTACTGTTTACTTTTACTTGCACTATTTACTTTCTCGCATACTACTATTACTTTCCCCTCGATACGCTCAATACTTTGTTCATAGCAAACTGGTGAGATTGACAACCTCATCGTAAGTTGGGAGCAAAGTTCTTGGTTGTGTTGTGTGCAGGTTCCACGTTGTTGCTGGTGCAAAGCAAAGCCCTGGACGAGGCGCCTAATATTGCTGGTTCCAGAGGAAGGTATGATGAGCACAACAACAAGTCTTCCCTCAGTTTTGAAACCAAGGTTTATCGAACCAGTAGGAGAAAGCCAAACTTCAGAAGGTGATGCTTGCTAGCTTCGCGACACTCCGGACAATGGCGCCAGAAATATTGCTGGTGCGTCTTCACCTAGCAGCAACGTGAAACCTGCACACAACACAACCAAGAACTTTTCTCCTAACTTACGATGAGGTTGTCAATCTCACCGGTTTGCTCTAAACAAAGGATTGAGTGTATCGAGTGGTAAAAGGGTAATAGTATGCAAGAAAATAAACAGTGCGAGTAAAAGTAAACGCTATAGCAATGTAAATGAAATTGGACCAGGGTCCACAGTTCACTAGTGGTGTCTCTCCATAAGATAAATAACAACATGTTGGGTAAACAAATTATAGTTGGGCAATTGATAGAATAAAGATAACGTACATATGTCATGAGGATCACTATGAGATTCACTCTAGGCAATACAACAAAATACATAGACCGTAATCCAACTGCATCTATGACTAATAATCCACCCTCCGAATGTCATTCGAGCGAACATTGGGTATTATGTTGCGAACAACGGATAACTGCATTAAGCAAAGTGCGTAAAGTAAACAAAGCAAATGTCCTTGGACACAAGAATGTTGTTTTCTCCCTAGTGGCAACAGCACATCTACAACCTTAGAGGTTTCTGTCACTCCCCCAGATTACTAGAGGCATGAACCCAACTATCGAGCATAAATACTCCCTCTTGGAGTCACTAGCATCTACTCGGCCAAGATATCTGCTAGCAACGGAGAGCATGCAAGATCATAAACAACATAGAGATAACATAAAGATATATGATTCAGCACATCAACTTAACATAGTACCAATACTCATCAGATCCCAACAAACACAACATGTAGAATTACATAAAGATGATCTTGATCATGTAGGGTAGCTCACAAGATCTAAACATGAAGCACATGGTGGAGAAGACAACCATCTAGCTACTGCTATGGACCCGTAGTCCAAGATAGACTACTCACACATCACTCCGGAGGTGAACATGGTGGTGGAGAAGGCCTCCGGCAGGGATTCCCCTCTCCGGCAGGGTGCCGGGAAGAGCTCCTGGATCCTCCCGATCTCGCTTCGACGACGGCGGCGGCTTGCAGTATGTTTCGAGGAAAAATGATCCGTCCTTTAGGTTTTTCCCGTCGAGGGGATTCTATAGGCGAAAGGGCAGCGTCAGAGGGTGGGCCGCCTGGCCTCACCATGTGGTGGCGCGGCCAGGGGCTGGGCCGCGCCACCATATGGTGAGCCTGGCCCCTGGCCCCCCTCCATCTCATCTTAGGTCTTCGCGAAGCTTCGGTAAAAATAGGAGGTTCGGCTTTTGTTTCGTCCAATTCCGAGAATATTTCCTGTGTAACTTTTTTGAAACACAAAAACAGCAGAAAACATGGAACTGGCACTGTGGCATCTTGTTAATAGGTTAATTCCAGAAAATGCATAAAAACGCCACGAAGTGTAACAAAACACAAAGCAAATGGTGTATAAACAAGCATGGAGCATCAAAACTTATAGATACGTTTGAGACGTATCAAGCATCCCCAATCTTAACTCCTGCTCGTCCTCGAGTAGGTAAGTGATAACAAAAGAATAATTTTTGAGGTGACATGCACCATCACAATCTTGATCATCTATGTAAAGCATTGAGTGCTAGGATCAAAGAACTTAAAACTTGGGCGTAAGAGACATAATCTTGACAATAAAAACTTAGCAACCATGTTATAACATGAAAAGAAACACAAACGAAAGATCATGAATAATGAAACAATGAAAGTCAAACGTGTGTTAAAATCATATGGAAAAACATAACAAGTGGTTTTCAGCTTGTCCTTCATGGAATAGCAAAACATAAATGCATAGGACACCTTCAAGTTTAAGAGGGCGACTAGATACAAATAATTTAAGAACAAGTGAAACCATAATCATGAATCAATCAATGATAAACTTTGGGACAATGCACATTAAACTCAGAATGGCAACTATGCTCTCTTAGACGGTGCATAAAGGTAGAAGGTGGAGACTCAACATAAAAGTAAAAGAAAGGCCCTTCGCAGAGGGAAGCAGAGATTGCAAGTTTTATAAACCTTCAAAAATTATGGTACTTAGTAGCTTTGAGCTCTCATTGCCCCTATCATAGGCATCTTGAATGGTTAAAGTTAATGCAAGAACAATTATGAGCATATGCTTGACAAATCATAAGTTGAAAAGCTCGTGTCCTGTGAAGTACGAATACCCAAACCTCATGCTACTCGACTTAAGGTCCCAAGCAAGCTCTTGTCATTGTAAGTATACACGTATCATCGAGAACCGCCAACGGGGTACCTCCTTGCCCGATGACATGGAACAAGCCCACATCAAAATGACAGGACAAACAGACAATGAACACCTCGGCATCTCTTTTATTTACCATTGGTATAGCTTTTTATTGTGAGATGCATCGTCGAATGTCCACTATGGGCATGCTGTAAATTTCCACCATGAATGATGCATGCCTTAGATTAGCAGCCCAGGCGTTTCTCTAACACATATACAAACTCCATGATCCCGCAAGATTCCCAACTTATTTCACATCGCGAGTATCCATAAACAAAAGATCACGATATCAACTCAAATAAGAGAAAGTGCAATGTTGAAAGCTTGCCCCATGATGGCATGGATGGGCTAATTTCCAACTTACAACTTACAAGCATATCGTCAACATAAGAGAGCCACAATGTCCAAATTTTAGAAGAAAGTAAAGTAAAGTGTGCCATCAGGTTCGTGAGAGCTTTACTGACTAATTTTCACATAACACCAAAAAGAGTTTAATTTGAAGGATAGATAAAAGCAAGTCAAATATACTTGGAATAGCAAATTGCTAATAGGTATGTATGGTGGACACATTGGAAAACTTGGTTTTTGGGAGTTGGATGCACGAGTAGAGCTCATACTCAGTACAAAATGAGGGCTAGCAAAAACTGGGAGCGACCAACTAAGAGAGCAATAACGGCCATAATCATGCATAGCGACAAAACATCATTAAAAGAAGCATAAAATGGCATCACAAGTCAAAAAACCAAATGATCATAGAGGCTTATGGTAAGTTTGTAAGAGTCAAATATGTTGTAAGCATGCGCCAAGTCAACCCAAATAAAGCATCAAGGAGAAAACCAAATAAATGCTTCCATATAATAGAAACAACGCATGATTTTTTCAAAGGCTCATTAAGCAATCTCAGTCATTTGAGACAAGTCATGCTACAACAAAAACTACTAAACATACTATCAAAACGACATCAAGCATGGCATGCAAAAGTCTAAGCCGCAGTCTAAACAAGCTCCTTTTTGTACCACTTTTTTGCATGAAACTTTTTCTCTTTTCCAACACCATTCAAACCTTTTTGAAACAACTCTTTTGATGAAAACCAATATAGACCAGTAGTCTAAATACACCTTGATACAAAGATAAAACAAGATCTGAACAAAAATCAAGTTGGAAAATGAAAGCTAAACGCAGTTCTAGAAAAAGAGAACACTCGTTGAACGATAAGAGTGAAAACTAGAGTGTTCTTGGCAATGAAAAACGAAGTACATCTCCTCCAAAAGAAATTTGTTGGGGTCCAACCATTTATTGCAGCAAACAAAACAAAAGAAAACTGAAAGCAAAAGTAAAGACGCTCCAAGAAAAACGCATAGAATATGAAGCAATAAAAATATAGTGTGTTGAAAGGTGACCTGATTTTTGCCGATGAAGAAGGGATGCCTCGGGGGCATCCCCAAGCTTTGACGCTTGTACCTCTTGGATATTTATTGGGGTGACATGGGAATCCCCAAGCTTGAGCTTTTGTCCATACTTCAACTCATCTCATCACTCTCCAATCCGTACACTTGAAAACTTCCTTCATACAAAACTTCACACAATTCTATTAGAAACGTTAGCATAAACATAATAGTAAATCAACCCTTTTTGGTTCAGTTTAAAACTCAAAAACACCACATATAAAGCATATACTACTGTATCAACTTCCTCAAAAGTTCCGTGATCAAAAGAACTCAAAAAGAAAGCGATCGAGAGGCAAACATAAATAGTGGCAGAAATATGTCAAAACAGAACAGCTGACAAAGGTCGATTTTTTCGAGGACATTCTGTTGCTCAAATCGAAATGTGCAAAACTAATGAAAGTTTGGATATATCCTAGGGCATATGCTCAAGAAATTTAATATCAAAAAGACATTCTGAGAATTTTCACGAATTTTTACGGTGCAGCGCAGAAATATGTTTTAGGACAGCAACTTCCCCAAATCTTATCTCCCTCAAATTAGAGGTTCTTCTTGGCACAAAAACAAAATAAAAATGATAAGGAGAGGTCATTACAGTAGTAATAACTTCCAAGACTCAAATAAAAGAAAAAGTACTGAAAAGAAAATATTGTATTATCTCCCAAGAGTGCTTTTCTTTAACGCCTTTGAGCTAGGCGAAGAAAGTGCAAATCAAGTATTATCAAATGAGGCATTAAGATCAACGGATGCCTTACGTCTTCCTCTCTTACCTTTTCTCTTAACTCTAGGAAAGACGTGATTATTGCAAGGTGGAGAAGTGAATTTTATAATGCCTTTTCCCACATCTATAGTAGCGCCCAGGAGCTTTAGTAGAGACCTTCCAAGCGTAATTTGTCTTTTTCCTACACATTCAATAACAAGATAATCCGTAGATACCATTTTTCCAAGGATTTTTGTAAATACTCCAGCTATTTCAACGGGAAATATAGTGACATTATTAGTAAGAGAAATTTCTTCTCCCCCCTCAGAAAGTTTCCAAAGACTCAAAGATTCATAAACATCCTTTGGCATAAGACAAAATTCAGACATAATATCACAACGAGCATGAAAAGTTTCACCACTGATGGTGATTTTCACTGTAGGGAACCAACTTGATGGTTCGGAATTTATTGGCACATAATTAAAATGCTCGCATAAAGTACGATAGAAATTATTCAAACAAGCAGTGTGAGTCTCAAGAGTATTAAGTCTAGCAAAAATGCTCACAAGAGAGGAATCAAAATCAGTTGGCATGCTATAAATTGTAATCAAATTTTTATAATATTGAAAGCCTGATCTCCATCACAATGAAGGAAATCTCCTTCTGTTGTAGCATCCAAAGCATATCTATAACGAAGAGCAAGACCAAAGTAAAAACTACTAAGAAGCAAACTCAAAGTCATTTTCGGTTCAGTTTTTCCATGCCAATCATAAATTCTAGACCAAGCTTCTTTGAAACTCTCCTCACTCTTTTGTTTGAAAGTGAAGATTATTTCCTTGAGCGACATAGTAACAGGAACTAAACTAGACATAAGAACTAACTTGAAATAGAAACTAATTTTTTTGTATTTTTGATAAAAATATGCAAGCAAAAAAAAGTAAAGTGAAACCAAAACAAAGTAAAAGATTGTGCGTGAGAGACTCCCCTTGCAGAAGTCTTCTTCCTCCCCGGCAACGGTGCCAGAAAAAGTTGCTTGATGGCTTGTAAGTAATAGCCCGTTGGGAACCCCAAGAGGAAGGTATGATGAGCACAACAGCAAGTCTTCCCTTGGTTGTGAAACAAGGGTTTATCGAACCAGTAGGAGAAAGCCAAACTTCAGAAGGTGATGCTTGCTAGCTTCGCGACACTCCGGACAATGGCGCCAGAAATATTGCTGGTGTGTCTTCACCTAGCAGCAACATGAAACCTGCACACAACACAACTAAGAACTTTGCTCCCAACTTACGATGAGGTTGTCAATCTCACCGGTTTGCTGTAAACAAAGGATTGAGCGTATCGAGTGGTAAAAGGGTAATAGTATGCAAGAAAATAAACAGTGCGAGTAAAAGTAAACGGTATAGCAATGTAAAGGAAATTGGACCAGGGTCCACAGTTCACTAGTGGTGTCTCTCCATAAGATAAATAACAATATGCTGGGTAAACAAATTACAGTTGGGCAATTGATAGAATAAAGATAACGTACATATGTCATGAGGATCACTGTGAGATTCACTCTGGGTAATACAACAAAATACATAGACCGTAATCCAACTGCATCTATGACTAATAATCCACCCTCCGAATGTCGTCCGAGCAAACATTGGATATTAAGTTGCAAACAATGGATAACTCCATTAAGCAAAGTGCGTAAAGTAAACAAAGCAAATGTCCTTGGACACAAGAATGTTGTTTTCTCCCTAGTGGCAACAGCACATCTACAACCTTAGAGGTTTCTGTCACTCCCCAGATTACTAGAGGCATGAACCCAACTATCGAGCATAAATACTCCCTCTTGGAGTCACTAGCATCTACTCGGCCAAGATATCTACTAGCAACGGAGAGCATGCAAGATCATAAACAACATAGAGATAACATAAAGATATATGATTCAGCACATCAACTTAACATAGTACCAATACTCATCGGATCCCAACGAACACAACATGTAGAATTACATAAAGGTGATCTTGATCATGTAGGGCAGCTCACAAGATCTAAACATGAAGCACATGGTGGAGAAGACAACCACCTAGCTACTGCTATGGACCCGTAGTCCAAGGTAGACTACTCACACATCACTCCGGAGGCGACCATGGTGGTGGAGAAGGCCTTCGGCAGGGATTCCGCTCTCCGGCAGGGTGCCGGGAAGAGCTCCTGGATCCTCCCGATCTCGCGTCGATGACTGATGCCTGGTAAATAACCCGCCCATTGGGAACCCCAAGAGAAGGTGTGATGAATATAGCAGCAAGATTTTCCCTTAGTATGAAACCAAGGTTTGTCGATCAGGAGAGGAAAGAGCCAAACGACTGAAGGTGATGCCTGCTAGCTTGCGACAGCTCCGGACATTTTATAAGGCGCCTCATCCAAGCTTTGCTTTGCTAGCTGCAATGCGGAACCTGCACACAACACAACCAAATACTTTGCTCCCAACTTACGATGAGGTTGTCAATCTCACCGGTTTGCTGTAAACAAAGGAATGAGCGTATCGAGTGGAAAGTGATAATAGTATGCGAGTAAAGTAAACAGTGCGAGTAAAGTAAACAGGTGATAGCAATATAAAGGAAATAGGACCGGGGTCCACAGTTCACTAGCGGTGTCTCTCCATAGATAAAATAATACAAGCTGGGTAAACAAATTACAGTTGGGCAATTGATAGAATAAAGATAACGTGCATATGAAGAGAGGATCACTATGAGATTTACTCTGGGCATTACAACAAAATACATAGACCACCGTCCAACTGCATCTATGACTAATAATCCACTCACGGGGATATCATTCGAACACCCCATGAGTATTAAGTTGCGAACAACAGATAATTACATTAAGCAAAGTGTGTAATGTAAACAAAGAATATGCCCAATGTTGTTTTCCCCCTAGTAGCAACAGCACATCTATAACCTTAGAGGTTTCTGTCACTCCCCCAGATTAATAGAGGCATGAACCCACTATCGAGCATAAATACCCCCTCTTGGCGTCACTAGCAACTACTCGGCCAAGATAGCTACTAACAACGGAGAGCATGCAAGATCATAAACAACATAGAGATAACATAAGATAAATTTCAGTACATCAACTCAAGCATAACACCAATATTCATCGGATCCCAACAAACCAAACATGTAGAATTACATAACGGTGATCTCAATCATGTAGGGCAGCTCATGAGATCTAAACATGAAGCACATGGTGGAGAAGACAACCATCTAGCTACTGCTATGGACCCATAGTCCAAGGTAGACTACTCACTCATCGCTCTGGAGGCAAGCATGCCAATGAAGAAGACCTCTGGTGGCGATTCCCTTCTCCGGTAGGGTGCCGGGAAGAGCTTCTGGACCCTCCCGATCTTCGGGTCGACGGCGGCGGCGGATCGCGATGTATTCTGGAAAACTGATCAGGGTCTTAGGTTTTTCTTGTGGGAGGGTCTTTATAGGCGAAGGGGCGTCGTCAGAAGTGGACCGAGGCGGTCTCACACATAGGGGGCGCGGCACAGTCCCTGGCCGCGCCGCCCTGGTGTGAGGGCCCCTTGTGGCCCCACTCTGTCTCCTCTTCGGTTCTCTGGAAGCTTCGGTAAAATTCTGGGCGACTGGCTTTGGTTTCGTCCAATTCCGAGAATATTTCCTGTGTAACTTTTCTGAAACACAAAAACAGCAGAAAATAGGGAACTGGCACTGTGGCGACTTGTTATTAGGTTAGTTCCAGAAAATGCATAAAAGTGCCACGAAGTGTAACGAAACACTAAGCAAATGGTGTAAAAACAAGCATGGAGCATCAAAAATTATGGATACGTTGGAGACGTATCAGCATCCCCAAGCTTAACTCCTGCTCATCCTCGAGTAGGTAAGTGATAACAAAAGAAATAATTTTTGAGGTGACATGCACCTACACAATCTTGATGATATATGTAAGCTTTGTGCGCTGGGATCAAAAGAACTTAAAACATGGGCATGAAAGACATAATCTTGATAGAAGAAACTTAGCAACCATGTTATAACATGAAAATGAACACAAACAAAAGATCATGAAAATGAAACAATGAAAGTCAAACGTGTGTTCAAATCATAAGGGAAAAACATACAAATGGTTTTCAGCTTGTCATTCATGGACAGGAAAACATACATGCATAGGACACCTTCAAGTTTAAGAGGGCGACTAGATACAAATAATTTGAGAACAAGTGAAACCAACAATATGAATCAATCAATGAAAACTTTGGGACAATGCACATTATACTAAGAATGACAACTATGCTCTCTTAATGGTGCATAAAGATAGAAGGTGGTGACTCAACATAAAAGTAAAAGAAAGGCCCTTCGTGGAGGGAAGCAGTGTTTGCAAGTTTTATAAACCTTCAAAAAGTATGACACTTACCGGCTTTGAGCTCTCATTGCCCCCATCATAAGTATCTTAAATGGTTAAAGTTAATGCGAGAACACTTATGCTGCATATGCTTGACAAATCATAACTTGAAAACCTCGTGTCCCGTGAATACGAGTACCCAAACCTCATGCTACTTCACTTAGAGTCCCAAGCAAGGCTCTTATCATTGTAAGTATATACGTATCATCGAGAACCGCCAACGGGGTACCTCCATGCCCGATGACATGGAACAAGCCCACATCAAAATGACAGGACAAGCAGACAATGAACACCTCGACATCTCTTTTATTTACCATTTGTTTAGCTTTTTATTTTGAGATGCGTCGTCGAATGTCCACTATGGGTATGCTGCAAATTTCCACCATGAATTATGCATGGCTTAGATTGGCGGCACAGGCATTTCCCTAACACATATACAAACTCCATGATCCCACAAGATTCCCAATTCATTTCACACCGCGAGTATCCATAAACAAAAGATCACGATATCAACTCAAATAAGAAGTGCAATGTTGAAAGCTTGCCCCATGACGGCATGGTTGGGCTAGTCTCCAACTTACAACTTGCAAGCATAACAACTCAACATAAGAGACCACAATGTCAAATTTTTAAGAACGAGAAAAATAAAGTGTGCCTTCCGGTTCGTGAGAGCTTTACTGACCAATTTTCGCATAACACTGGCAAGAGTTTAATTTGAAGAGTAGATAAAAGCAAGTCAAATGTACGTTGGAATAGCAAATTGCTAATAGGTATGTATGGTGGACACTTTGGCAAACTTGGTTTTTAGGAGTTGTATGCACGAGTAGAGCTCATACTCAGTACAAGGCGAGGGCTAGCAAAAGACTGGGAGCGACCAACTAAGAGAGCAATAACGGCCATAATCATGCAAAGCGACAAAGCAACATTAAAAGAAGCATAAGATGGCATCAAAAGTCAAAAACTAAATGATCATAGAGGCTATTGGCGACTTTGTAAGAGTCTAACATGTGTGAGCATGCGCCAAGTCAACCCAAATAAAGCATCAAGGAGAAAACCAAAATAATGCTTCCAAACGATAAAAACAACGCATGATTTTTTCAAAGGCTCATTAAGCAATCTCAGTTATTTGAGACAAGTCATGCTACAGTAAAACCACTAAGCATACTATCAAAAATACATCAAGCATGACATGCAAAAGCCTAAGCCGCAGTCTACACAAGCTCCTTCTGGTACCACTTTTTTGCATAAAGCTTTTTCTCTTTTCCAACACCATTCAAATTTTTTATAAACACCTCTTTTGATGAAAACCAATAAATATCAGAGGCAAAAATACACCTTTATGAAAAGATATAACAAGATCTGAACACAAATCAAGGCGAAAACGAAAACTAAATGCAGTTCTAGAAAAAGAAGAACACTCGTTGAAACGAATAGAGTGAAAAACGGAGTGTTCTTGGCAAATGAAAAGCAAGGCAACTTCTCCAAAGGAATTTGTTGGGGTCCAACCATTTATTGCAGCAAACAAAACTAAACTAATACTGAAAACTAAAACAACTGACGCTCTAAGTAAAACGCATAATGCATGAAGCAATAAAAATATAGTGTCTTGAAAGGTGACCTGATTTTTGCCGATGAAGAAGGGGTGCCTCGGGGGCATCCCCAAGCTTTGACGCTTGTACTTCTTGGATATTTCTTGGGGTGATGCATAGGCATCCCCAAGATTGAGCTTTTGTCCATTCTTCAACTCATCTCATCATTCTCCGATCCCTACACTTGAAAACTTCCTTCATACAAAACTAAACACAAATCTATTAGCAACATTAGTGTAAGAATAACATAGAATCAACCCTTTTTGCTTCAGGTTTCAACCTAAAACCACCAAATATTAAGCATATACTACTGTAGCAACTTCCCCAAAAGTTTCGTGATCAAAAGAACTCAAAAAGAAAGTGATAAAGCGGCAAACACAAATATTGGCAGAAATCTGTCAAAACAGAACAGCTGAGAAAGGTCGAATTTTTAAGGGGTTTTCTGTTGCTCAAATCTAAAAGTGTTTAACTAATGAAAGTTTGGATATAACCTGGGGCATATTCAAAAGAAATTTCAGGTCCAAAAGATATACAGAGAATTTTCATTATTTTTTACGGTGCAGCACCGAAAACTGTTTCAGGACAGCAACATCCCCAAATCTTACCTCACTCAAATTAGAGGCTTCTATTGGCACAAAAACGAAATAAAAAGGATAAGGAGAGGTCATTACAGTAGTAATAACTTCCAAGACTCAAATAAAATAAAATTAACTGAAAGTAAAAACATTGGGTTATCTCCCAAGAGTGCTTTCTTTAACGCCTTTGAGCTAGGCGCAGAAAATTGCGAATCAAGTAATAATGAAAGAAGCATTAGGATCCACTATAGGAGTCTTTTCAACAATGAAGGAAATTGTGTCCAAATGAGTTTTTGAAGATCCTTTATGATCACTTTTTGGTACACTACTTTCATCAAAAAAGTTTTCAGGACAAATCCAACTAAAATTGTTTTCCCAAGCATCGTGAATTCCTACAAGTTTATAAGGTATTGGAACTCTAAAATCTTCATTGGGTGTACCAACAACCGCTACAGGTGAGCCAAGCTTATTAAATTTCTTAAAAACTTTCCTAGCCTCAATTGCAACAACTTTAAATTCTATGCGCAAAGTTTCCAAGATAAAAGCTTTCTTTTCAGGATCCTCAATTTCATGAAGCTTAAGGAACATGTATTGCATAAAAGGATTAAGGCTAGCAAACCTAGCTTCTAACATGTGAACTAAATAAGCAGAAGCAACTTCATAACTAGGAGCAACCTCAGCCAAAGACTTTTCCTCAACTTCCTTATGCATACTAATGTGATTAAAGAACTCCTCAATGTTACTTTTGCCAATAATCGAACCACTACCTACTGAGAGGTCCTCCAAGACGTACTTTGGGAACAACATAATGAACTAGAGTAAAGAAATAACAACTACCAAGGATTCTAATTTTTTGGGGTTTTTGATAAAACGATGCAAGTAAAAATAAATAAAGTAAGCAAAACAATAAACAAAGTAAAGGATGTGCGTGCGAAAAACTCCCCTCGCAGAAGTCTTCTTTTTCCTCCCCGGCAACGGTGCCAGAAAATATGCTTGATGCCTGGTAAATAACCAGCCCGTTGGGAACCCCAAGAGGAAGGTGTGATTAATATAGCAGCAAGATTTTCCCTCAGTACGAAACCAAGGTTTGTTGATGTCGTGGGGATGACTTATGGGGCATGCCACGGGCCGAGCTATCTGACGGCTGGCATCCCAGGAGTCTCCATGGCTCGAAGACAAGAGGACCGGCTTCGCCTGAGGGGCCGGCTATGCCAACAGCCGGCTGGCGTTTCCACCGTGGAAGGCTGGAGCCGGACGACGAAGATAAGAACCAGCCAACGGCCACTTCGCCGAAAGTGGGCTGGCCCCGACAAGAGCGACAGAGGCCAAGGACAGGAGTGACGAGCGCCACGACCAAGTCCAACCAATCAACGACCAAGAACCCTTCCCCACGATAGGATCCAAGGCAAAAGGGAGGGCATATGCCTCCCAGATGCCGGTCCCAGGGGAGGGGAACTTTATAAAGCGAAGCTGTCAGAGCAGGGCGAGGGGATCACGCTAAGGATGCCGCCGCCAAGGAGCCGGCAGCTGGCCGAATCGTTACCCAACCTGTAACCAGGCCCCCGCCTATATAAGGGGGCCTGGACCCTTAGCATAGGGAGATCCGATCTTCTTCTTCCTCCTCTAGCCCGAACAGCTCGAGGAGCACTGTAATCGATACTATCCAATCAATACGAAGCAGGCAGGAAGTAGGGGTTTACCTCCACCTGGGAGGGCCCTGAACCTGGGTAAACCGTGGTGTCTCCATAGGCATAATCCCGAGCCGGACCCCTCGTTTCCACCGTTGAGCCCCTCCGATAAGCCTACCCATGGCTACTGTCTCTAAATTCCCACGACAGTTGGCGCCCACCGTGGGGCAAAGTGCGGTGGCGAGCGGAGTCAAGTTCAGGCCGGGACCCTCCGGCGAGAAGGTCGCCTCCGGCCTCGTCTGGAGGTTCGGCACCTTCGACTGCATCAGCGACAACTTGTCCCACTTCGAGAACGGCTTCGGCAACAGTGGCTCTTTCCTCGACGTCGGCAGCCACCGCTTTTATGTCGCCAAGCCCTTCCCGGAGGAAGTGACCGACGTCTTCGACTCCCTCTACGACGGAGGCTCGAGCTGCGGTGAAAGCAGCAGTCTTGGCGCCATGGTCGAGGTGATGGCCCTGGGAGAAGAGGAGGGCGGCGGCTCTCTGCGCCCCGAGCGCCCGTCGCCCGAACGCCTTCCTCCACAGGAGCAAGATGCTCCACACCCAGAGCAGGACGCCTTGGATGTCTCCGTGGTGGACCTGCGCGCTCCCCTCGGCCGCGTCATCGATCCCGCCCGGGTCGCCGAGGCCCTGGAGCGGACGCGTCTCGTCCTCCTCGGCAAGGTGGCTGAGGACGAGGCCAACCGGTGCCGCGCGAGCACCACGCTCAGCAAGTTCTATGACGTGCATGGAGACGCACCGACCGAGCTCGCCCGTGACCTGCGCCGCAGCTTCGCCACCGTCATCCCCGGCCAGATCCAGCGGTCGCCATCGGCGAGCCGAGGCCGCAGAGGGCGTGGACAGGGCGGCCGTGCTCTGAGCGGCAACGCTCAAGGCCGCCGCGTCCAGCAGGGCGGCCGAGCAAGCAGGCCATGCTTGATCGCGGAGTCAGCGCC
This sequence comes from Dactylis glomerata, assembly GCA_007115705.1. Classification (NCBI taxonomy): domain Eukaryota; kingdom Viridiplantae; phylum Streptophyta; class Magnoliopsida; order Poales; family Poaceae; genus Dactylis; species Dactylis glomerata. The sequence continues at coordinate 177,054 of QXEO01000751.1, forward strand.
AGGGTCGGAGTCCCAGGCTCGCCCATCGGCGCTGCACATTCACCTGTGGCTTGACCATGCCAAGACGCTCCCCAGAGGATCTGCTAGCTCAAAGCGAGCGGCTTCTGACCAAGGAGGCCCGGGGGCTGCAGGCAGCGGTCATGGGCGCAAAGAGGGCAAATACACCCTCGATGCTGCGCTCGATCAGCCATGTAAATTCCACACCTCCCCAGGCAGGGAAGCGACCCACTCCACGCGTCAGTGCCATTTCATGAGAGAGCTGGAGCAGCGCGCTCGGCAGATCTCTGGTACGTCACAAACGCAACCGCCTGAAGGTTAGGAGGACCAACAGCGCGACCCGGCTGGAGGCGAGCCGGATCAAGATGATGACTTCCCGACGGATGTGGAGCAGTATCACATCTTCACTACCCCTGGCAAGGACAAAAGGAACGACCTTTGGCACGAGGCAGAGGTGAACGCTGTGATGCCTGCAGAACCCCAGCTCATGCATTGGTCCGAGGCGCCCATCACCTGGGGGCGCGAGGACAATCCGAGGCTGATGCCCAGCCCTGGAGAATACGCTCTGGTCGTGGATCCTGTTGTGTGTTCTGATACGCACATGTGCCGGTTCTCCCGCGTGCTCATCGACGGCGGTAGTAGTATTAACCTTCTTTACCGAAGCTCCCTGGAGAAGCTGGGCATCCCGCTTGCTCAGCTGAAACCTAGCCGGCTCACCTTCCATGGCATCGTGCCTAGGCATTCTTGCACCCCTTTGGGCAAGGTGCAGCTGGAGGTTCTGTTCGGAAAGAAGGGGAATAGCCGCCGCGAGCCTATCTGGTTCGAGGTGGTGGACATCAGCAGTCCCTACCACGCGCTGCTAGGCCGACCGGCCCTGGCCAAGTTCATGGCTGTCCTGCACTACGCCTATCTGAAGATGAAGCTCCCAGGACCCAGAGGTGTGATCACAGTCTCGGGAAACTTCAAGAAGTCCCTGGCCTGCGCAAAGGAGAGCTCGCAGCTGGCAGAGGCGCTGGTCGTCGCCGAGGAGAAGAGGCAGCTTCTACATCGCGTGGAGCTGACCCAGCAAGACGTGCCAGTCCGCCAGTCGCCGGTGGAGCAATTCAAGCCGGCCAATGACACCAAGAAGATCCTGCTGGACGAGAGCGACCCCTCCAAGTATGTCATCATCGGCACCGGCTTGTCCGCCAAATAGGAAAGCGAGCTCACCAGCTTCCTCTGTGAGAATCGGGACATCTTTGCATGGTCTCCAAAGGACATGCCTGGTGTGCCGAGGGAGCTGGCTGAGCACGCACTCAACGTCCGGCCGGACGCCAAGCCGGTCAAGCAGCCGCTGCGGCGGTTTGCAGAAGAAAAGAGGAAAGCTATTGGTGAGGAGATTGCCCGGCTCCTTGCAGCCGGCTTTATCATAGAGGTGTTTTACCCTGACTGGCTTGCGAACCCAGTCTTGGTTCTGAAGAAGAATAACACTTGGCGAATGTGTATCGACTACACCAGCCTCAACAAGGCCTGCCCCAAAGATCCTTTCGCACTGCCACGGATTGACCAGGTGATCGACTCCACAGCCGGATGTGACCTGCTGTCCTTCCTGGATGCCTATTCAGGCTACCACCAGATCCTGCTCTTCCAGCCGGATCAGATCAAGACCTCCTTCATCACCCCATATAGAGCCTACTCCTATGTTACCATGCCGTTCGGCCTGAAGAACGCTGGTGCCACTTACCAGCGAACCATGCAGCGATGTCTGCAGGGGCAGATTGGGAGGAACGTACATGCTTATGTGGACGACGTGGTGGTGAAGACCAAGCAGAGCGGCACACTCCTGGACGACCTCAAGGAGACCTTCACCAACCTGCAGCGCTATCGCATGAAGCTCAACCCTGAGAAGTGCACCTTTGGTGTGCCGGCTGGGCAGCTCCTAGGTTATATCGTTTCCCAGCGAGGGATCGAGGCTAACCCCTCGAAGATAAAAGCCATTGAGGCCCTAGAGAAGCCCACCCAGCTCAGAGATGTGCAGAAGTTTGCTGGTTGCTTGGCCTCGCTTAGCCGGTTCGTCAGCCGGCTCGGGGAGAAGGCCATGCCGCTGTACCAGATGATGAAGAAGACAGACCATTTTGTTTGGTCCCAGCGTGCTGATGACGCCTTCAACGACCTCAAGCGAGCCTTGCCTACCACGCCAATCTTGGCTGCGCCGGCTCCGCGAGAGCCGATGCTGCTCTACATCGCGGCTACTCCGCGGGTCATCAGTGTCGTGATCGCGGTGGAGCGCACCGAGGAAGGCAAAGAGCTACCGGTTCAGCGCCCGGTATACTACCTGAGTGAGGTGCTCACTCTCTCCAAGCAGAACTACCCGCACTACCAGAAGGTCGCGTACGGCGTGTACATGGCGGCCAAGAAGCTGAAGCACTACTTTGAGGAGCACCCAATCACGGTGGTGAGCACCACTCCGCTCTCGGAGATCATCGGGTGCAAGGACGCGTCGGGAAGGGTGGCCAAGTGGGCGATCGAGCTTGCAGCTCATACCATCCAGTACAAGCCCAGGACGACGATCAAGTCGCAGATCATAGCGGATTTCTTCGCTGACTGGGGAGAGCACCAGTACCTACCACCGGCTCCAGACTCCACCCACTGGCGCATGCACTTCGATGGCTCCAAGCTGCTCGAGGGCTTGGGAGCCGGCGTCGTCCTCACCTCTCCCAAGGGAGACAAGCTGCAGTATGTACTGCAGATGCACTTCCGTGCGTCGAACAACGTTGCCGAATACGAAGCCCTAGTGCATGGGCTCAAGATGGCCAAGCAGATTGGCATCAGGAGGATCCTCTGCTTCGGAGACTCTGACCTAGTGACGCACCAGGTCTCAGGGGATTGGGACGCCAAGGACGCCAACATGGCCTCCTACCGCTTTTACGTGCAGCAATTTAGTGGATTCTTCAAGGGCTGCGAATTCCACCATGTCCCCAGAGCAAACAACGAGGAAGCAGACCGGCTGTCTAGGATCTGCTCCACCAGGTAGGATATCCCAGCTGGGGTGTCCCTGGAGATCATCCACAAGCCGTCTATCAAGCCTTTGCCGGAGTCCGTATCCATCTACGTGCCTGGAGACCCAGCCCCAGCTCAGGTGCCACCACCAGACCCGGGGGCTGCCGTCTCGGGGCTGAAGGAGGCAGCCGGCCAGCCCAGCGCGGCCGGCTCGACGAAGGACAAGGGGACTGCCGGCTCCACGCCCACTCCCCCAGCCGGACAATCAGATGAAGCCGGCGCAACGACAGACCCGGGGGCTGCTGATCCTCTGGTTGCCAGTGTCTTCCACATACGGGAGATACCTTCCTGGGCGGAGCCATTCTCCAACTACCTCATCACTGGGGAATTGCCGCAGGACGAAGCGGAAGCTAGGCGAATTCAACGTCGAGCTGGGGCGTACACCATCATCAACAGCGAGCTGTACAAGCGCAGCGTGTCAGGCATCTTCCAGAAGTGCATCGAGCCGAAAGAAGGGATAGAGTTGCTAAGAGAGATACACCAAGGGGAGTGCGGGCATCACGCATCTTCCAGAGCCTTGGTGGCCAAAGCCTTCCGCCACGGTTTCTACCGGCAAACGGCCAAGCAGAACGCAGAGCAGCTGGTGAAACAATGCAACGGCTGCCAGCGCTTCTCCAAGCACAGAAACACTCCGGCGGCAGCCCTCAAGACCATCCCGCTCACCTGGCCATTCGCTGTTTGGGGCCTGGACATGGTAGGGCCATTCAAGACCGCACCCGGGGGCTTGACGCATCTGTTGGTTGCTGTGGACAAGTTCACCAAGTGGATCGAGGCCAAGCCAATCAAAAAACTCGACGGCTCGTCCACAATCAAGTTCTTCAACGAGATCATCACAAGATATGGAGTTCCTCACAGCATCATCACCGACAATGGGACAAACTTTGCGAAGGGAGTCTTTGCTGATTACTGTGGCCGGAAAGGCATCCGGTTGGACTTAGCGTCAGTGGCGCACCCTCAGACAAATGGGCAAGTGGAGAAGGCAAATGGGCTGATCCTAGCTGGCATCAAACCAAGGCTGGTCGAGCCTCTCGAGCGCTCAGCCGGCTGCTGGGTCGAGGAGCTACCCTCAGTGCTCTGGAGCCTGCGCACCACTCCAAATCGCTATGTCGGCTTCACACCTTTCTTCCTGGTCTATGGAGCCGAAGCGGTGTTGCCCACAGATATCGAGTTCAATGCGCCCAGAATCGTCCAGTACACAGAGATGCAAGCAAAAGAGGCTCGTGAAGATGGTATCGACCTCCTCGAGGAGGCACGAGAACAGGCTCTGGCCAGATCAGCGCTCTACCAGCAGCAGCTGCGACGATACCACAGCCGGAAGATTCGCCCGCTTGCGTTTCGCGAAGGAGATCTCGTACTCCGGCTGGTCCAAAGCACCAAGGGCATGCACAAGCTGTCTCCTCCCTGGGAGGGACCGTTCATTGTCAGCCGGGTGCGGGGCAATGGGGCATATTACCTCATCGACGCACAAGAGCCCAGAAAGAACAAGGCAGATAACTCTGACAAGGAGACCGAGCGTCCCTGGAATGTCAGTCTCCTAAGACCTTTCTTCTGCTAAGGCAAAAGCTTGTACCCCGAAAAACATGTCAATGAATAAAGGAAAACGGAGCGGCCAGTTATGACCGGCTCCGAGGAAAACACTTCGTGTATGTTTTGCTTCCTGCATTATTCACTTGACCAGCAGCCAGCTCCAGGCACCGAGCCACAGCCGGCTGATACGTCTCCAACGTATCTATAATTTTTGATGCTCCATGCTTGTTTTTACACCATTTTCCTATTGTTTCGTTACACTTAGTGGCACTTTTATGCATTTTCCGGAACTAACCTATTAACGAGTTGCAATAGTGCCAGTTTCCTGTTTTCTGCTGTTTTTGTGTGTCAGAAGTGATACACAGGAAATATTCTCGGAATTGGACGAAACAAGTTCCTGAAGTCTTATTTTTCCCGGAAGCTTCCCGAAGACCGAAGGAGAGAAGGAGTGGGGCCACCAGGGCCCCACACACAGTGGTGGCGTGGCCAGGCCCCTGGCCGCGCGAGCCCTATGTGAGGGCGCCTGGCTCCCCCTCTGACGACGCCCCTTCGCCTATATAAAGCCTCGGGACGGAAAACCCTAGGGGAATCGGCGAAATTTCCAGAACAGTTCCATAGCTCCGCCACCGCCGTCGACGAATTTTGGGGGACAGAAGTCTCTATTCCGGCACCCTGCCGGGACGGGGAAGTGCCCCCGGAGCCATCTCCATCGGTCTCCATCGCCGTCTCCGCCGTCTCCATCGACCTCACTGCCATCTCCATCAACCTTGCTGTCTCCTATGATGAGGAGGGAGTAGTTCATCCCCGGGGCTAAGGGCTGTACCGGTAGCTATGTGGTTCACCTCTCTCTCCCATGATGTGATCTTTATGTGATCATGAGCTTTGTATCATGTTGAACAAGTAGATGTTATTATTTAGATATTATGTGTACTCTAGTGGTATTATTAAAGTAATCTATTCCTCCTGCCATGGTGTAACGGTGACAGTGCGTGCATCATGGTGGTACTTGGTTTAGGCTATGATTGTGATCTCTTGTGGATTATGAGAATAATTATTGCTATGATAGTATTGAGTGATCTATTCCTCCTTTCATGGTGTAATGTTGACAGTGTGTGCACCGTGTTAGTACTTGGTCTAAGTTGCAATGATATCTATCTTGAGTTATGCTTTGATTTGGATATCTCTATGAGTGGTGTTTGTCAAGTACTTGATGAACTTTAAGGGGTGCTTCTGTAGCCACTACACAATGATTAGTGTTATTCAATAGGAGAGTAATTCAGAGTACCATAGTGGAGAGAAGTTGTTTATTTGTTCAATCATGTTATATTTGTTGGGAGTGTGTCCACTAGTGAAAGTATGATCCCTAGGCCTTGTTTCCAAGCATTGCACACCGTTTACTTACTGTTTTGTTACATGTTTGCTCACAGCGATATTTATTTCAAATCACGTTTGCTACTTATAATCATCACTACTACTTGTATTTCACTATCTCTTCGCCGAACTAGTGCACCTATACATCTGACAAGTGTATTGGGTGTGTTGGGGACACAAGAGACTTTCTGTATCGTAATTGCAGGGTTGCTTGAGAGGGATAGCTTTGACCTCTTCCTCCCTGAGTTCGATAAACCTTGGGTGATCCACTTAAGGGAAACTTGCTGCTGTTCTACAAACCTCTGCACTTGGAGGCCCAACAAGTGTCTACAAGAATAGAAGTGCGTAGACATCAAGCTCTTTTCTGGCGCCGTTGCCGGGGAGGTAAGGTAAAAGGTACTCGCATCCTCCTGTGTGAGTGCTCGGAGTTATTTCCTTTAGATTCTGCAATTACATCTTTTTGTTTCTTGTTTTTATTTTCACTAGTTAGGCTTAATGGAAAACAATGAGTTCTTTAGTCTTTTTCCTGAGTTTAGATATGAAGTGTTTGAAGAGAAAATTGAAAAACCTTTGGAGCTTAATTTGCATGCTAATAGTGTTGTTAGTACGAATGCTTTGAACACTGGTATTGCTAATGCTATAGAAAAGTCTAAGCTTGGGGAAGCTGGTTTTGTTAAGCATGATATTTTTAGTTCCCCAGCTTTAATAGAGAAAGTTTGTTCTGATAATATTTTATCTCCCATATGTGATGTTCCTTCTTATGATGATATGTTTGAAGAATATGCTTTGCGAAATAGCTGTTCTTTAGCTTGTGATGATACTAAACCTCTAGTTTATGATGGCTATGATGATGAGTATAATATTTTTAGTTCACCTACTATTGAGGATAAAATTAGTTATGATTACAATATGCCTCCTATTTATGATGATTATGGTGATGAGAATAATTATTCTGTTGAATCTGCTCCTACTACTATTGTTCCTGTGGTGAGTATTAATTCTTTTATGCATGTGGCTCATGATAGGGATGCTTTATGTGATAGTTATATTGTTAGTTCTATTCATGATGCTACTGAAAGTTATTATGAGAGAGGGAAACATGGTTTGATGGATCTCAACAATATTGAGTTTCCCCTCTTTATGTTGCAAATTTTGAAGTGGCACTTGTTTTATCTATCCATGCTTGCTACTATGTGCCTCGTTGATTTATTTTCTTACAAGATTCCTATGCATAGGAAGTGGTTCAGATATAAATGTCTTTCACACTTGCTTTTTGATGCTCTCTATTGCTTTAAGTTCCTATATGGCGCCTTTGCCTCAAGCTCTTATATGGCGCCCGCATGAGCATCTTTGCAAACTACTGCGCCTAGCTCAAAGGCGTTAAAGAAAAGCACTCTTGGGAGATAACTCAATGTTTTATTTCCAGTACTTTTTCTTTTATTTGAGTCTTGGAAGTCATTACTACTGTAATGACCGCTCCTTATCCTTTTTATTTTATTGTTGTGCCAAGAGAAGCCTCTAATTTGAGTGAGGTAAAGATTTGGGGATGTTGCTGTCCTGAAACTGTTTTTGGTGCTGCACCGTAAAAATTCGTATAAATTCTCTGTATATCTTTTGGACCTGCGATTTAGTGCACCTATACATCTCACAAGTGTATTGGGTGTGTTGGGGACACAAGAGACTTCTTGTATCGTAATTGCAGGGTTGCTCGAGAGGGATAGCTTTGACCTCATCCTCCCTGAGTTCGATAAACCTTGGGTGATCCACTTAAGAGAAACTTGCTGCTGTTCTACAAACCTCTGCACTTGGAGGCCCAACACTGTCTACATGAACAGACGCGTGCATAGACATCAGTTTCCCCCTCGAAAACCCTAGCAAATCCACCGCCAGGCTGCCCGAGGCAGAGCCCGAAGCGCCGCCAGCACCGTCAGTGTCGCTGACAAACTCCGGTAAGCCTCGACTTTCCCTCGATCCCTCGCTGCGCCAAACTTCTTCACCTTGACCTTGCGCACCCCTCTGACATGGTTTTGATCTTCCTTGTGCGCTAGAATGTCGAGATTGTCCGCGACCAAATATCACTGTCCGCGACGCGAACTCCGGCGACCAATTGCTTGAGCACCAGGGCATCCCAACCCCACAGACTTCGCCATCCGACTCACCTCGATGTCCCAAACTCCTTGGTAAGGGCGCCGCCTCCCAGATCCCCTCCTGCTAGCCGTTCTCCACCGTGCCCAGAACATCACTACCAGGTCAACTAACTCCGGCCGTGTGTTGACGCTGTTATAGGAAGCTCTCGAGATCTACGACCAGACCATTGCCCTTGCCGTGATCTCCTGAACACCGTCGTGCAGTCCATCGTCACCAAGAACCACCGGAGCCACCTCACCGTCGACACCAGAGCCTCCAGCACCTCGTCATCGATGCTCCCGCGGTGATCCTCTCCCCTTTTTTCCATCTGGCCGTCGGATCTAGATCCTATGGTACGCAATAGATCACTTAACGAATCGTTACGGTTCAATCTGATCTGCTTGATCTCACTTAAATCCAACAATGTCTGTTCTGGATCCGCATGAACTGGTATTGACCAATAGGGTTGCACCGCATGGCCGTTTTTCGCCGGGAATTAGAATTTCATTTCAGATTATTCCAGAAAATGGTTTAAACTTGCAAAATTCATATCTCGAGATCTACTGATTCATTTTTAGCAAACTTTATGTCCCTGGTTTCAGAATAATGAGTAGAATCTATTTCTAGCATTTAATTTTACTTTTATGTCTGTTGTAAACATTGATTTACTGCAAGCTTTATTTTAGTATTTTGTCTATTAAAATTTGTTGAAATTTTTTTATTTTTCAGTAGCTCCTGTGTTTTTGGTCGATTGGAAACCCCTCTGTACTGTAGCATATTGAGAAAATATTTAGTACCTTTTATTTTGCCTTGGTAGAATTAACTTGTTCTATTATCCCTTTTGTGTGTTAAAAATGTTTTAGCATTATTAATAACTCTAAAATTTTGACCATGGCATCATGCATATAGCTATCAACCAGGAAACTTGCTAAGTGTTATTTGTGGTGTTAAGTCAAATATTGCATGCATGTTCTTCTTTATGAGTGTTTATGTATGCTATGTGCTTATGGTTGAAAATTTATTTGTAGATTGTGCTGAGTGCAACGAGTGCCTTTGTGAAGAGTGCACCAACTCCTTCCCTCACCAAGCCAAGTGTCACCATCTTGTTGTCCTACTGAAAGTTTATCACTTGTAGCTTTTCTAGTAGAAGTTGCATGAGTAGGAGTTTTTAAGAGTTCTGTCTTACTTTTGCTAGCTAGATTTTATACTTAAGTCTCCTTGGCTAGCTTTTGCATCTCCTAGTAGAATTGCTGCTGCTATAGGTTATCTTGTCTTACATGTTGATTTGGGGAGGGAATTTTCACATTGTTCTTGACTAAAGTGTTGAAAACCATGTTTTGGAAAAACTAATAAAACAACTAAGTTAATGAACTACCTGGGTGGAAGTGGTTGTGTTGGTTTACGTTGAGTGGTTCCCTGGGGTCATGTCGTCGAACCTCTGAACCTCCAGGTGTATCGCACTTGTGCATGGCCACCCAGGAACAAAGGGATTGGAGACGTTCAAGTCGTGAAGCTTCCAGTGCAACCACAAGTCAAATGGGCTCTGTCTTGACCAACTAAGCTGCAAGAACTCAAGCCAGACGGACAGAGGGTGGTAGATGTTGATAGGTTGGAACGCGTTCGGGTTGGTCTGAGGGATTGCTTTTGAAAGATCTCGTCTTAGTTTTCACTTGACATTTGAGGCAAAATGAGCCTCATGGCAAAATGGGTTAACTAAGTCTTGTGGGAAAAGTGCACCACCTCTGCAGAGTGTTAGAATTAAGTACTTAGTCATGTCCTCGGTTACGGACAATTCTAAGCGACATGGTGTTGAAGCTGTTTGAGAATCTCCTCATCCCAATTTCTTAAGTTAAAATTTGATGGGAAAACTTGGGTAGTGAAGAGTTCCCCTTAGTCAAAAAATTTCTAAGGAAAAACTTGAGTTTGCAAAGGATAGGAAGGTAGCTTGCTTTTTTGCGGAGTCAAACTCCACCTGGCCAGATAAGCATATAAGTGTAGGTGCCATTGAGTCCACCAAAGTGACATCTTGCCAATACATTCAATGTATTGACCCTCCGTGGCTGCAACGTATCATGTTGCAGGTTACTACGATGAAGATTGAAGATTGATGCGCTTCGGTCACGAGTCTTCGTCCAACACGTCTGCCTGCGGTGCTATGAAGAAAGAAGACTTGAAGTTTCATTTTACTTAGTCATTTTTGAGTTGTAATAAATGTTAGCAATGTGCTACTTGAGTTTTAAAAGCACTCTTATTTGTGGATCAAGCGTTGTAATAAAGACCTTTGTATTCTTGATATTTCATCTTGTAACTGTGTGTGCTAGCAGTCGATCCGGGAATAGCACAAATAAAGCACAGGTATGCTACAGATGGTATCAGAGCAAAGTGTTGCCCTTAGGTTTGTGACCCTAGGATTGGACGAAAACCCTTAGGAAAATTTTAGGAGTTGTTCCTTGTTCTCTTTATTTCTCAGCACTTAGAAATAGTTTTGATCTCTCTAAGTTAGAAATCTCTTTTACTTTTGTTCAGCTCTTTGGTTAAGTTTTTATTATTACGCTTACTAACTTGTCATGTTACAACATAAAGATGTCAACCTTCCGCGTCACCAAGCCCGAGAATTTCAAGGCCTTCAGCTTCGGAGGGCGCCTCATCGACATCGTCACTACTTTGTCCCTGCCTACCCCGTTCATCAATGGGAGCGAGATGACCAAGTTTCACAAGAAGGGCGTCTGGGTGATCCACATCACGCAACCAGGACGCGAGACAGAGACGAAGACTGAAGAAATCAAGTTCAAGACTTTCCACACCGACAGAGACGTGGGCGCCCATCTCCTCATGCAAGAACTGATAGCACATCTCTGCGGACGCCACTCCTCCGAGCTCCAGAACCACTACTCTCACATCTCCGGCCGACGCGATGAGAAGGGAGTAGTCATCCAGCTACCTGACGGTGTCCAGGAATCCATGCGCACACACCTCACCGAGTTAGAGGGCCTCATTAGGGATGTTGAGATTGAGAGGTATAATGAGTTGTTCAACAATGACGAACTACGCGCCCAACTTGCCGAGAAGGACAAACAACACCTGGAGCAAGAGCAGAGGATCAAGGAGATGAAGGTGAAGTTCGAGACTCAAGAGAAGCAGCGGAAGATCCAAGAGAAGAGGATCCAAGCCAGGAACAAGGAAGTTAGAGAGGTAAAGCAGAAGCTAGAGTCCAACGACTTCGAGCTTGAAGCGGACCATGATCTGATCGAGAAGCTGTGCGCCAATAAGAGGGAGCTTCAAGAGAAGATCGACACCCTAACTGAAGACTTACAGGGCTACAAGAGGCTACTCAAGGAGAACGGCTTCGATGTTGAAGAAGAGGAAGTAGCCATGGAAGAATAGAGTAGTTAGAGAGACTACCCCACTTTATCTACGAGTTTGCTTTTACGCCCGTGACCGTTGATACATCTCAAATGTATCTATAATTTTTGATGCTCCATGCTTGTTTATACACCATTTGCTTTGAGTTTTGTTACACTTCGTGGCGTTTTTATGCATTTTCCGGAACTAACCTATTAACAAGATGCCATAGTGCCAGTTCCCTGTTTTCTGCTGTTTTTGTGTTTCAGAAAAGTTACACAGGAAATATTCTCAGAATTAGACGAAACAAAAGCCGAACCTCCTATTTTTACCAAAGCTTCGCTAAGACCGAAGATGAGACGGAGGGAGGCCAGGGGCCAGGCTCACCACAGGGTGGCGGGCCGCGCCACCCCATGGTGAGGCCAGCTGGCCCACCCCCTGACGCTGCCCTTTCGCCTACAAAATCCCCTCGATGGGAAAAACCTAAAGGACGGATCACTTTTCCTCGAAACATACTGCAAGCCGCCGCCGTCGTCGAAACGAGATCGGGAGGATCCAGGAGCTCTTCCTGGCACCCTGCCGGAGAGGGGAATCCCTGCCGGAGGCCTTCTCCACCACCATGGTTGCCTCCGGAGTGATGTGTGAGTAGCCTACCTTGGACTACGAGTCCATAGCAGTAGCTAGATGGTTGTCTCCTCCACCATGTGCTTCATGTTTAGATCTTCTGAGCTGCCCTACATGATCAAGATCATCTTTATGTAATCATACATGTTGTGTTTGTTGGGATCCGATGAGTATTAGTACTATGTCAAGTTGATGTGTTGAATCATATATCTTATGTTATCTCTATGTTGTTTATGATCTTGCATGCTTTCCATTGCTTGTAGATATCTTGGCCGAGTAGATGCTAGTGACTCCAAGGGGGAGTATTTATGCTCGATAGTTGGGTTCATGCCTCTAGTAATCTGGGGGAGTGACAGAAACCTCTAAGGTTGTAGATGTGTTGTTGCCACTAGGGAGAAAACAACATTCTTGTGTCCAAGGACATTTGTTTTGTTTACTTTACGCACTTTGCTTAATGCAGTTATCCGTTGTTCGTAACTTAATACTCAATGGGTACTCGGACGACTCCCCGCGAGTAGATTATTAGTCATAGATGCAGTTGGATTACGGTCTATGTATTTTTTCGTAATGCCCAGAGTGAATCTCATAGTGATCCTCATGACATATGTACGTTATCTTTATTCTATCAATTGCCCAACTGTAATTTGTTTACCCAGCATGTTGTTATTTATCTTATGGAGAGACACCACTAGTGAACTATGGACCCCGGTCCAATTTCCTTTACATTGCTATACCGTTTTACTTTACTCGCATTGTTTACTTTTACTTGCATACTATTACCCTTTTACCACTCGATACGCTCAATCCTTTGTTAACAGCAAACCGGTGAGATTGACAACCTCATCGTAAGTTGGGAGCAAAGTTCTTAGTTGTGTTGTATGCAGGTTTCACGTTGCTGCTAGGTGAAGACACACCAACAACATTTCTGGCGCCATTGTCCGGAGTGTTGCGAAGCTAGCAAGCATCACCTTCTGAAGTTTGGCTTTCTCCTACTGGTTCGATAAACCTTGGTTTCACAACTGAGGGAAGACTTGCTGCTGTGCTCATCATACCTTCCTTTTGGGGTTCCCAACGGGCTGTTACTTACACGCCATCAACCGTTTGTGGTATGGCATTAGACATTGTATCCCTTAAGACTTAAACGATTGCGTATCTTCAAACTATTTATGAGTTATTTAATGCCTGCTTTACTTTGAGAATTCTTTCCATGCGTGTGTTGTGTGTTTTGAAGGATTGTTTATATGCATGTGTTGTGGGTAGGAAATTTTACTCCCTTAGTTCCTATCTCAAAGTCTAATCTCACCTATTTTAAACCCAACAGATGACTCCTCGTCACGCTCCTGAGGAACAGATGCAGCAGCTGATGGAAGCCCAAGCTCAACTCATGCAAGTCATGACTCAGTTTCTTGCAAACACTCAGAACAACAACAATAACAACAACAATCCTCCCCCACCGCCACCACCCCCTCAAGTTGATATGCTTCCAAGGTTTTTAAGGCTTCGCCCAACAAAGTTTTCTCATGCTGTTGAACCATTGGAGGCCATGGATTGGCTCCATTCTATTAACAAAGACTTGGTGACTACAGGATGCACTGGTGCTAAAAAGGTCAGATTTCAGCTCATCTCTTGGAAGGACCAGCAGCAAGCTGGTGGGACACGTATCAGATCACCCATCCCATCGATGGAGTGACTTGGGACTCGTTCCAGGAAGGATTTCAGGCTGCACACATTTCCTCTAGAGTAATGGGCCTAAAGAAGAAGGAGTTTCATGATCTTAGGCAGAAATACCGCAGCGTGTCTGAGTACGTTGATGAGCTTACCAATCTGTCACGCTATGCACCGGACGATATTGACACTTGAAAGTACAAGGATGTCACCTAGAGGGGGGGGTGAATAGGCGATTTAAAACTTTTATTAGTGGCTTGACAAATGCGGAATAAAACTAATGTGTAATTTGCCAAGCAAACAAAACCTAAACAAACTAGGTTCACCTATGTGCACCAACAACTTATGCTAGACAAGATAAGAAACTATGTGATAGCAAGATATATAAACTTCAAGCACGAAGGCTATCACAAAGTAAATTGCATAAGTAAAGGAGCTCGGGTATAGAAATAACCGAGGCACGCAGAGACAATGATGTATCCCGAAGTTCACACCCTTGCGAGTGCTAATCTCCGTTGGAGCGGTGTGGAGGCACAAGGCTCCCCAAACGCCACAGAGGCTCACTGTAATCTTCTCGAGCCCTCCCACCAAGATGGAAGACCCGACCACTATGGAACACTTGAGGGCGGTCACCGAACCCGTACAAGCTTGGGGCAATCTCCACAACTCAATTGGAGGCTCCCAAGAATCGCCACTGAGGCACCACAAAGCTTGGGAAGATCTCCACAACTTAATTGGAGGTCCCCAAGTAATTGCCACGGAGGCACCACAAAGCTTGGGAAGATCTCCACAACTTAATTGGAGGTCCCCAAGTAATTGCCACGGAGGCACCACAAAGCTTGGGAAGATCTCCATAACTCAATTGGAGGTCCCCAAGAAACCACTAAGCCACTAAGCCGTCTAGGGTTCCAAGAACCCAAGAGTAAAAAGCTCAACGAACTTTCACTACCGAATCTCCGAGGATAACTCAAACCGATGCACCAAATGCAATGGCAAGAACACACGAAGTGCTCAAATCCTTCTCTCCCAAATCCTACCAAAGCAACAAATGCTATGGAGGGATATGAGAGGAAGAACAAAGGAAGAAATCCACAAAGAACTCCAAGATCTAGATCCAATGGGTTCCCCTCACAAAGAGGAGGAAGTGATTGGTGGAAATATAGATCTAGATCTCCTTTCTCTTTTCCCTCAAAGATATGCAAGAATCATGGAAGGAATTGAGAGATGGGCAAGCTTTCCAAGGTCAACAATGGAGGGAGAGAGAGGGGAAAACGAGCTAACCCAAGCTTGAAGAAGGGGAGGGGTATTTATACCCCTCCCGGGATTGTAGCCGTTGCAGTACTGCAGGGACCGGATATTCCGGTCCAAGTTTGGACCGGATATTCCGCCCCCCTCGAAAAACTGCTAAGGACTTCGCGCGCGTCGTTCAGATTTGGGGCCGGATATTTCGGCCGGATATTTCCAAAAGTGGGCCGGATATTCCGGCCACCCCTAAAAACGGCTAAGGACCAGAAAAAGGCGAGGCGCGTGTCACTCAGATTTGAGGCCGGATATTTCGGCCGGATATTTCCAAAACTGGGCCGGATATTCCGCCCAAGAAAAGCGAGCAACACGAAAACAGCGATAACTTTTGCATCCGGACTCCGTTTTCGATGATCTTGGGCTCATTGGAATCACCACGATGAGCTCTACACCATCATCCATAGAAACATCATAGTCCAACAAAGGAGGATGAAACCAAATGATAAAAGGTTTGACTTAGCTATAAAGATGAACCGGAAAAACCTCTCAAACACTAAAAACGCAATTAGAGTTCCATACGAAATCCGTTTTTGATGAGCTAGAGCTTGTCATGGAAATAAACACAAGCTCTAGAACCTCACATGGATAAAAAAAATTAAGAACCAAGAAAGATAATGCCAAGTATGCAAAGGTTTGAGCTCTCTCTGAACGATACGATTAAGTTACTCACTCGAGAGCCCCTCTTGATAGTACGGCTATCGAACCTAAAACCCGGTCTCCCAAACACTATGAGACCGGTAAGAAAGAGACCCTATCAAGATCATACATTTGCCTTGCGCATTCCACTTGAGCTAGATGATGACGATCTTGATCTTCTCAAGTTGGACTACCTTTCTTGATTGCGCTTGCTCGGTGAAGTCTTGCGGATTGCTCCCCCATACTTCACTATGGGAGAGACACTAGTAGAAATATCTTCACATGTCCATTAACACCAAATGGACACTGAGCTTCAAGCAAATGATATCTTCTATATGCCTATCTTGAACTTGCGATTCGACTTGATCAACATTGGACTTCATCTTCTTCCTTCATAATGATGATGTCTTCTATAGGCTCAACTCCCTTGATCATCACATAAACTTCTTTATTTGCATCTTCTTACAACCTTGAAACCAACATATGGCTCAAGCGTTGTCTACAGACAAGTCCTACAAATATAACTCAATGCAAACATTAGTCCATAGGGATTGTCATTAATTACCAAAACCACACATGGGGGCAAATGCTCTTTCAATCTCCCCCATTTTAGTAATTGATGACAATCGCTTTGAGAGGGTTTATATAATGAATTTAAAGGACTAAGATGGTTACACTAACATCAAATACTACAAAAGTATGTGATGTTAGTAGAACCATCATATATAGAGCAAACTCCCCCACAATCTATGCACGTGTGAATGAACTTGAATTTCATTGCATATATTGCCAACCAATGTTGTTGGTGGAGTTTCCACTATATATACTCAACCATGCAAAGCATGCAAGGCAAATGCTTAAGAACAAAACAAAAGCGTGAAACCGAATTCCTTTCAAACCCTCGAAACTTCTCCCCCATTGGCATCCATTGCCAAAATGGGCGGAAAGGCTTAGAAGGCCAATATAGTGAGAGTTCCTCCTCAAGGTGTGCATGGCATAAAAAAAAGTGAAAACACATGCACAAATTCAAGGACAAAAATTTGGAGGAAATCAAACTATATTGAGGATAAAAGATTGCAAACAAAATAGGATGACATGATGGTTAAACTTCCAACAAATGAAGATAGCAATCAAAAGATCCAAATAGCGAATCAAATAAAGATATTATGAGAATACCAAAACAATGCTCTAAATAATATCAAGAAGCTCCCCAAGGTTTGTGCACAACATATTCCATTTGAATTAAAGTATAAGGTGTACAAACATGGAATCATCACTCCCTCGATATTATTCAAAACAAATGATACCAAGTGACATCAAATACTATAATAACCACAAAATGGTGCTTTAAAATGAAATGAGGAAGCTCCCCAAGGTACGTGCATAAGATAGAATGTTTGCATTTGAATACAATTTGCATAACATGGACTCCTCACTCCCTCAATACCATTTAAAAAGAACCATTAGCAAGAGACCATAGAAAATAAATCAAGCTTAACACTTGTATCAAGGAAATGTTGAGCAACAAATAAGGAACCAACATATTAAACGTCTCAACCAAAGGAATGTGTGATAGGAATGACAAATCATATTATAAGACTAGTCTAAAGATGTACATAGAGCATCCACATAGTCCTCAATGAATGATATTGCTTAGCATTCCATCCCAACACACAAGGTTTAAAAAGATATCAAATAAGGAGATATCACCTTTCATGTGTATAAGTTTCTAAGTAGACAATATCACAAAGATAATTATCACAAATAAACATGTACACATAAAATAGATACAAAGAATAGAACATGATATCCAAACAAGTTCATGCAATATACCAATGAGATTTTTACTTTTAAAGTATGGCCAAAGGCTCAATTTATCTTATTGCATATTGAAGAACTTCAACCACAAACATGTCAAAGACATCACAAATATCAACAAGGGAAAGAAGATAGTTGGGATGTTTTGAGAAAAGCAACAAGTATCACGAATAAGTATACCAAAAGAAAGAACTAAATTTGCACTTTCATCAATATTGCACATGTGAGGAACTTGAGGAATTGATATGCAATAAAATTGCTAGATAGACATATTTGGGAAGGGTGAATCATGAGCATGATTTTATATATTCCCCAAAATATGCACTCATCTCAAATTACTCACATTTTCAATAGAGAGGTTTCATTAAGATCTTTGCAAATAAAGATTTTCATGCCATGAAATGACCCACACAAGGTTAGAAGCTAGAAAAGTATGCATTAATAAGATACTTGTTACCGAGATACCATTGGGAGGATGTAGTAGATATGAGTTCTTCAATAATCCTAGCTTGCCCCAAATTATCAACTAGTCACCGCTTCATGCTTATTATTGAGACAAGCACCAATATATCTCTCATGTACCTAAAACAAATTCAAGTACAATATGGTCCCCAAACTCATTGGGTCCGAAGTAGTTATAGACACTACAATATATAGGACAAGCTCCACATAAATATGTGCATATAGATGTGAACTTGAAGTTCATGCACATCTTAGCCGATTTAGGATTTATTGGAGTTTACCCTATATATTGGATCAAAGAAAGCAAAGCATGCCATAGAGTATACATTTATTAAATATGCATGCACAAGACTTTCAAGAGCCAAAAGAGATACACTTTGGACAAAACACCAAGAAGACCAAGAACTCACACAAAGGTGTGAAGAACTAAAGGTTGTCCAAAATATATCAAAGAATCAACTCAACACAAGATTGACTCCAAAGTCCACCAAGTGAACAAAGCAAACGCTAATGAGCATAAAGGATCACTAAAACACACATGCCCAATGACTTATCTCATTTTAAGAATATAGAGCAAAATCAAGAAAAGAGATAGCCATTCTCCCAAAGAGAGCAAGGTTCCAACAAACAAACCAAACTCTCCACTCTTTTATGATGGCACACTAAGTACCAAAAACAAAAAGATTTGTCTTCCAACAATAACCAATACCAATTGAAATAAGCCGCAAGAGTATGTTATAGAAAATATAGGAGAGCTCCCCCAAGATTAGTGCATTATTTATGATTTTTCATTTGAATACAAAATGCACACAAATGGGATCATCATCTCAACCTACATTAAGAATAACACAAAACAAGTTCAACAAAATCAAATGGAATCACAAGAGTCAAGGAAGACAATGGGAATTTATAACAAATACATTCCTTGGCAAGAGATAAGGTAATTAAAAGCAATAGCCAATAAAAAGATGATCAATATATATATCACATGATAGAGTACCAATTGTCCAAGGAAAAGAGGTATTTGGAGTTATTAATTTCCCGGTGGTATTTTACACATAAATCCAAGATCATCTTCACAACAAGAAGCATATGAAAAGGATAAGAATTAAACACCATGCTAAAGAAGATATTCTTGATAGACTCAAATAGTTAAACAATCACGCAAAGCAATGATTAGGATAACTTGAAGCAAATGGTTTTCCAATTTTGATATAGAATTCCACATTTTAGGAAAACCCTACCAAGAATGTATCTCACAAACAAGATCCAAAACAAGAGCAATAAAACAATTTGGCAAATTGAAACTTGTTTGATCAAACATGTCACTTAGAAGAAAGATAATTTGCAATATCAACACTATGTGACACAACCTCAAATATACACATTTTATTGGTTTGTAGTATGCACAAAGCATATTTCTCCCCCATAATGTGATAAAGCATTTATTTTCACAAGAGGCAAATAAAATCCAACATGAGATGATTAATGGACATTATAGAATTTGAATTTCTCATGAGCATGACATACCACATAGAGACTAGATAATTTAAAATATAAACACTAAGTGGTATTCCTCATGTGCACACATATTTAGGATTGTGAAGTGCCAAAGCATATCACTCCCCCAAAATGGATAGTCCATTAGTCTCTCAAAAAAGCCAAATAATATAAACGAAGATGCAATAAGGCTCAAACACAAACACACATACATGGTATGCAAACCCACAAGTACATACTTCATTAATCAAAATAAAACAAGTAGGTAGCACAACATATACCAACACATGTAATGGAACACAACCAACACATGCAAAAGGGGCGAGTAACTTTCAATGTAGATAAGTTGAGTACATGTTACCGCAAAGAGGAACATTGGATATATGATATAAACAAGATAATCCAATTGACTTGACTTGAGACAATATATTGATGAAGATCCCTTAATTCTTCATGATATAGCCAAGTCTCCAATGCCCTCCAACAAACACCTATTGATCAAGTTTTGGTGTGATGGTCCCCAACTAAGTTGGGTCCTAAGAGGTTAGTCACAATAGGCTTGGCCACCCAAATGGTTCTTTTCTTGACACCACATGGAGTACCAACAAATTTGGCAAACACATTGCCAACCTTATCCTTGCAAAGGGAATAAGCATCATCAATTATGATAGGGTTGGATGAGTTACCCATAGTGCATGAAGAAGAAAGGTGACCCTTCTCACGGCATATGTAGCAAGTTCTTTTCTTCACCTTCTTCTCACTTGATTTCTCCGCAATGGGAGCATTAGCTTGATTCTTCTTGGGAAGTGGCATTTCTTCAACTCGAGGTTGAGCGTGCCCTTGAACTTGAGGCCGCTTCCCTTGTTGCTTCTCAACTAATGCCTTCTTCTTCAAAGGGCAAGATCTAACATGGTGCCCTTCAATTTTGCACTTGAAGCAAACAATCTTGGCCGGATCTTTGACTTGTCCTTGGCCCTTCTTCTTCTTGTTAACCGTGGACTTCTTGTTGTTGTTGGAGATAAACCCAAGTCCACTCTTGTCATTGGGGGATTTTTGCACACTCAACATATTGTCGAGTTTGGATTTCCCTTCATGACTCTTTACCAAGTCTTTCTTCAAAGAAGAGACTTGGGCCTTGAGCTCTTCGATTTCCTCTACATGGTTAGTAACAACACAAGTACTAGAGGAAGTAGAAGCTTCATTGTTAGAGCAACAAGGAAAGGAAAGTAATTCATCACAAGATGTAGCAATGTTATGAGTGGATGAATTTCTAGGACTAGCACAAGGCAATATGGCATTTTGAGAAGTAGTGCAAATATCCACATGAGGCTCACTAGATGTTACCTTTGACATAATAGCCTCATGAGCTAATTTTAGCCTATCATGGGAAGCTAGAAGATCATCATGGGAGCTAGAGAGCTTTCCATGATTTTCTTCCAATTTCCCATATTTGCTAGTTAGCAAATCAAGTTGAGCCCTTAGCTCAACATTCTCCTTCAAGATGGATGCTTCACAAGAAGTAGAGTTAGTAGCACAAGCATCATCACTAATGGAAAGCGGAGAAGACAATTTAGTAAGCTAATTGAAATTTGAAGCTTTAAGTTGCTCATGCGACTCGGTGAGAATGATGGGCTCACACGAAATGACCCTAGAGTCATTTTTAAGAAGCACAACATTCTCAAGGAGTTTAGCATAAGTAACTACAAGCTCTTCATATTTAGTTTCAAAATCATTTGCCACCACAAGAGTTCTATCATAGGATTTCTTTATTTTAGATAATTCTAAAGTAAAGGTCTCCTCAAGAGATTCCTTGGTGGTTTGTTCTTCCTCTAGAGCTTCTTTTAGATCCGCAATCTCATCCGCGTAATCACGGGCATGACCTTGCATTTTAAAAATGGTATTCTCATGCTCCTCAATAATTTTATTGCTCTCGGTGGCAATAGCCAAAATCTTATAGAAGTAAGAGCAAGCAATTTTATTCTTACGAATAGCATGAAAAAACATTTCACTCTTCTCAAATAAAGAAGCAAGATCATCATATTCTTCTTCATTATCCTCATTCTCATCATCACTAGATATATTGGGTTCCAAAGAAGGAGTTACCTTTGAAGCCCTAGCCATAAGGCAAATGTGGGAAGCAATTGATGATGATGAATAAATACTTGAAGCACCAAGCGAGATCATGTCTTGGCCAATAGAATTTCCGGTTTCCTCTACATTGTTAGACACACAACAACTAGAGGAACTAGAGGCATTTATATCATGGCAACAAGATGAAGTAAGCATATCATTATGAGATGTGTTCAAGGAGCATACACATGATATGCAAGGACTATCAACACAAGCATGTAAAGCATTTATGGTGCTAGAAGTGTTTAAGTCCAAAGATGAAGCATGGCAATGAGATAGAGATGAATGATCATCACAAGTAAGCTTACTATCAACATTGCAATTTCCATCACCATTCACCATAGAGTTACCTTGTGTCTTGCTACACTTTGGTGAAGTGGAAGAGAGTTCATCACGACCGGAAGTGGAGGGAATACAATCATCCTCAATCTTGTTGGACATGTCATATTTGTCTTGAATCTTTGTCCAAAACTCATGAGCGCTATGGAAAGGCATGATTGCAAGAATAACTGCATTGCTCACAAAATCAACAAGCACATTAGTAGCTCGAGAATTAAGATAAGAGTTTCTCTTCTCCTCTAAAGATAGACTTTGGGAATCCTTAGGAGGAGAGAAATCCATATCTAGAATTCTCTCTATATTTGGGTCCATATCACAAAAATGATTAAGCATGCAAATTTTCCATATATCATAATTAGTGCCATCAAATATAAAGGTGTCATTGTGCACTAATCCCCTAGCCGACATCTTTGCTCTCAAGGCGGTGAAGCCCTAAAATGAGAGACCTTGCTCTGATACCAAATGAAAGTACAAGGATGTCGCCTAGAGGGGGGGTGAATAGGAGATTTAAAACTTTTATTAGTGGCTTGACAAATGCGGAATAAAACTAATGTTTAATTTGCCAAGCAAACAAAACCTAAACAAACTAGGTTCACCTATGTGCACCAACAACTTATGCTAGACAAGATAAGAAACTATGTGATAGCAAGATATATAAACTTCAAGCACGAAGGCTATCACAAAGTAAATTGCATAAGTAAAGGAGCTCGGGTATAGAAATAACCGAGGCACGCGGAGACAATGATGTATCCCGAAGTTCACACCCTTGCGAGTGCTAATCTCCGTTGGAGCGGTGTGGAGGCACAAGGCTCCCCAAACGCCACGGAGGCTCACCGTAATCTCCTCGAGCCCTCCCACCAAGATGGAAGACCCGACCACTATGGAAAACTTGAGGGCGGTCACCGAACCCGTACAAGCTTGGGTGTTGGGGATATACCAAATAGGTATACCAGCGACGTAGTCCTAAATCAGCAAGCCAGGGTGGCCCATCAGGGGTGGTATGGCGGATTCGCCATACCGGGCGGCCCAGTTGCTGAAGTTGGCACGGCGGTACTGGACGCAGGCGCTTATGGCGGATCCGGAGACTGGTTCCGGGCGGGCTACTAGCGGCGAGCTTATGGCGGATCTGGATGACGGCCCATGGCGGGTGACCTTGTAGCATACGCGCAGGACTTAGTCTAGGACTCCAAGTTGTATCCGCTCCGGTACCAACGTGTAGCCCACGCCAGGCGCCTTTATAAGCCCGGCGTGGAGCAGCCCTTGAGGCATCAGACCAATCTTACGGCTAATCGCATAGCGAAACAGCCAACCTCATCATTGTAACCGAGCACTTGTTGCCTTATAGTGAATTATAGCAGCACATAGGATCTCGCCACCGTCGCGGGATCTGAAGCTGGGTAAACTCGTGCTACCACCGTCCTGGATCGCTCCTCCGTGTTCACCCCCTTCCACAAACTGCCATACCCCTACCTCTATGGCAGATCTGTTGACGAAACCACGACAGTTGGCACCCACCGTGGGGCATAGCGCGTCTGGAGCGCGGATCTAGGCGGGATCCGCCTTTGCAGGCATCGGCGACACCGTCGCCATCGGGTGCGTCCTCTACGATTCCGGCTTCCCCATCGTCCCAGCGGATAACCTCTGGGTGCCGGCTAGAGAAGACCCTGCTCGATTCACCGTCATCCCGATTGGAGATATCCATATCTTCATTGGAGAGACAAACCCTACCCCCTCTACGGAAACCAATTTCCGGCAGATTGGTATGGCTGAAATCCCCAAACGGACCGCTTTCGAGCTGGATACGGAGGAGGACTCATCTGATCTGGAACTTTCTAAGTTATCCAGATCGGATCTGAAAAGTAATCCCACCCAGCCCGCCCTAGAGGTAGAGGAAGTGGTGGAAGACCACAGTGAATCCGCCATGAGGAATCTGGCGTTAGAAACACCGCGGTACTGCCTTGTTGCGTTCGCAGGTATCACTTCGGGATCTACCTCCAATGGAGAAGATAGCCCAGGTGAATCCATCCTAGAGGCACTTAACGAAAGTGGTGAATCGGATGACTGGGACAGCAAAGGCTATGACTCCGACCATTACGATGCCGCCATGAGGAAACTCGAGGCGGAATTGGCGCAGCAGGCACTTGAAGAGCAACACGCAGCGGCCAAGCAGGTGTTTGTCACCAACAAAGGAGATGATGCTGGACAGACAACCGGTGATCCGCCATCTCAGGCAGTCCACGACGGAGATGCCGGCAATGAGCAGGGTAACCCGCCACCAGCCGCCGATCCCGCCGCGGAACAACTTCCTGAGATCCACGGCGGACCTAGGCCTCTGCAACCCGCCATCCCCGTGGACCAGCACCAGGAAGACTTCACGACCCCGCTGGACAAAGTCATCTATGGAACTCTAACAGATCCAATCACCCCTGACTATATCAGAGATGTGAACGATCTCGAGAAGAAAAGGCGAGCCCTCCTCAAGGAAGCAAAGCGAGTAGAGAAGATGGGCAAGCAGGTTGATGACGACATTGCTAAAGCTCAGGACACGCTGAAGCGTGCAAGGAACATGGAGGAGAAGTATGTTACTCTCGTCCAGAACCAGATCAACGAGGGAGGCGACCCGCAGTTGGTACGAAACCTTGAGTTCACCGTACCAACAGCGGAAACTCTGGCCAAGATGTACATCAAGAATCCGCCATACGTGGACAAAAACCACGATGAAGTTAGGGCTACGCCCATCGAGAACATCGTGGCCGCAAAGGAGCTATTGGAGCATAACAAGAGTCCAGCAGCCCTAGAGACGGCGGTTAAACTGATGACCAAAGCATTAGTGCAGCAGGAAAAGGCTACGTCGTCACGGCGGGTCGAATCTGATCCTGCGCTATGCAGGTCCAGTACTGCGTCTAAAGCCCAGGGGGCTGGCAATAATGGCGGACGTCCTGACAACGAATCTCATACCGGATCCTCGGAGATCCGAAGAAGAGAAGCTCGCAATCGGAGACACGCCATCCCAATATCCTCCGATGACAAACCACATGGCAAAGGCCCACAGAGAAATCCATCGCTACCCCGCAAGAACTACCCGGCTTACGGATACCAACAAGCCACTGCTGCTCCCCGCCATAAGACCAACATACCGCCGCCAAAGCATAAGACGTTCGAAGTCCCTAAGGGAGGAATCGTCATACGCGACAATGATGGCAAACGAGGACGGAGCCGTGACGCTGGACGCAGAGACGATCCGCCACGACGAGAAAACAGCAGGGATGGCGGATCCAAGAGAAGGGACCGATCTCGCCATGACGACGGCGCGCATCGTGATGGTGACGAGGACAAACATCGCTCCACTCGCCACCACGATGACAAAGGGCAAGGCTCCCACCGCCATAACGATGATCCATCTCCGCGAAGAACGGAAGGAAGTCGTCGTAGCTGCAGAGAACAGTCGCAGGACGGCGAGAGTAAGCGCAGACGCGACCCTTCGCCATCCCCACCAGGGAGCCCCCATGGCGGCGGTGGCGGTGGCGGCAGGCCAGCAAGGTCGCGCAACTCTCGCAAGGATCTGCCAGATCAGAAGCCTTACGACGCCCGTACCCATCTAAATGAGATTGCCAAGTCTCAAACGGCCTTCTTCCTCGGCCCAAAGTGCTTTGGACAACGGATTCGTGATGAGCCCATCCCGTATGGGTTCAAAATCGAGAAAAATATCCGCCAGTACAATGGAGTCGATAGGCCTTTGACTTGGCTACAAGACTACTTCAACGCAGTACAATTCGCCGGGGGATCTCCCAATGTTGCTGTCCGCTATTTGCCCCTGATGCTATCCGGCACTGCGAGGCAATGGATCAACGACTTGGCAGAAAACTCCATCCAAACCTGGTTCGATATGCAAACTGCGTTCACCGAGAATTTCGAGGGGACTTACAAGAGACCCCACAACATTGGTGACCTCCAGCGGTGCCGACGAGCCGACGACGAGACCTCCCGAACTTTCCTCGCGCGATGGCTGGATATGAAGAACTCCTGTGAAGGGGTTACTGACGAATCCGCCATCCTCGCGTTTATTGACAGTTTGGAGAGAGGACAACTGCTCCGCCATCGCCTGTTGCGGGAAAGGAACGAAGGGAAATTGACCCTAAATTCCATGATCACCATCGCAAGCAACTACGCGGCCGCCGACGACGACGCCCACGAATCTCTGAAGGCTTCCGCCATCCAGAACACTGGAAAGCGGAACAGCAGTAACAAGCGGAAGAATCCGCCAGAAGAGCCGCAGGCTCCGGACATGGTAGCCACAACCTTTGCTGACAAGGGTCAAAACAGCCAGCGCGGCCGAGGACGCGGAGGTGGCGGTGGCCAGCCGCGGAGTTCCGCAACTCCCGCTTCGGCGCCATCCGCCCCCGTGTCCTACGATGAATACCGCGATATGCCATGTTTTGCCCACCACGACGCTTCAGGAAAGTGCAACCACACCAACCGGAACTGCAAGTTTGTCAACGACCTCAAGGCGGATCAAGAAGCTGGCTTCAAGCGCAGCCGGCGACAACGGCCTCATGGCAAAGGAAAAGCGGATAAAGACAAGGAGTCTAGGGATGGCAGTGATATGGATGAAGACCCTGCGCCCAAACCCGCCGAAAAGGCAGAGGGTGGTGCTGGCAAGGGTAACCCAATCAAGGACAAAAAAGGCGCCTTTCACACATTCCTTGGACCCCCCACGGCTAAGGCACGGAGAGCTGCTATGCGCTCACTTAACGCCACCGTACCAAAAATCCGCCAGTACGTCAGATGGTCCGAAGTACCGGTGCACTGGAGCCGCGACGATCATCCAGAGCACATCCCAGATGGCTATTACGCCATGGTGGTATGCCCTGTAATTCATGGCTATGAGTTCTCCAAATGCTTGATGGATGGCGGCAGCAGCCTGAACATCATGTACGTGGAAACGCTGACAAAGCTCGGCCTTACCAAGACCCAACTCCGCCATAGCGCGGTCACCTTTTACGGGGTGGTTCCTGGTCGCCAAGCTAAGTCCCTTGGGTCCATCACACTCAAGGTTGCCTATCGGTAGTGAGGAAAACTACAGAGAAGAGCCCATAACCTTTGAGGTGGTCCCGTTCAAAAGCACTTACCACGTGATCTTCGGACGCCCCGCCTTCCACAGTTTCCATGCAAGGCCATGATACATCTACAATCAACTGAAGATGCCAGGACCGGATGGCATAATCACCGTTTATGGCAGCTTCAGAAAGGCAAAGGAGTGCGAGGAAGGAGAAGCCGCCTTCGCGGAAGCAGTGTTCTTCGGCGAGGAGTTCAAAGAAATCCACGCCGCTACGGACCCCGCGGAGATGCCGGCATCCAAGCAGGAGGTTTCCGCCTCCCCGCCCACCTTCAAGCCTACAGTTGATACAAAATAGGTGGAACTTGTCGCTGGCGATGCCGCCAAGACTACCGCCATTGGGACGAATTTGTCCCCCGCA